>PVIR01015180.1:0-38787 GCA_004026965.1 Petromus typicus
GGGTGATGGTCCCGTGATCCACCACCCAATCCTAGCACCACCCTTCCCATTGCCCATCACCGTCAGGTCACCAGGAGCCGTTGGCCTTTTGGAGGTAGGGAGACACGTATCCTTGGCGGACTCTGATACACTGCTGCACAAACACTCCTCCCCCAAAGGATAGAAAGAAGAGTTTCCTTCCTCATGACTTAAAAAGTCTTTTACCACCAAAACAAACACCCTGCCCCAAATCAGTACATAAAATGCTTTATCATTTTGTCAAAGAATCAATACCGGTTCTCCTACTCTTAAACCACCAAGTGGGCATTTGTAGATGAGCTGGGGGAGATGATTGGATTTCTGCCTGATTGGGAAAGCAGATTTGAAGTAAACAAGAGCATGTCCCCAGTTCCTTTTGCCTTGCTGACCTCAGACTCAGTCCTATGTGTCTTATCTAGAGCACAAAGACAACCTGGAGCCAGTGTGATGGGCCAGCAGTGTTTCCGGGAGAATCAATGATGTAACAGACGAGTGAGGATAGGGAGGCCCACCCAAGGTTCTGCCTTAGAAGCTGCTTCTCTTCCATGCTGTGTGAGGGCCCAGGCTGCAGGAGGGAGGCACTACAATAATGACACTGTTCGCTCCTGAAAGCTGTGTTGGGTAGGAGAAGCAATACACGCAGAAACACAGAATAGTTTTGGGCAGCACATAGGCACTCACTAAGTGTTCCCTGCGGGCCCCCAGGGACGTGCCTAAAGCCATAGACACGGGAAGTCAGAATTCTCTCACGCTCCAACCAGTCCAGTTCAAAAGTCACACCGCACTCCACCCGCGGGTGCCTCTCAGCGTTCAGGAACGTTCATCATCCTCCGTGTCTCCTCTTCTGTCTGTGGTCCTGTGCCTGGCCCCTTTCAGGCCTACCCAGAGGGCCTTTTCCTCCCGTACACTGAGACTCTGCCTTGACAACTTCCTGGTCTTCTTGTATAAGCAGAGGAGGAAAATCAGCAGAAGACCGAACAGGACAGTGGGGCAGACAACTAAGAAGTAGAATAACGGTGCTGAGGAACAGATCCTTGACTGAAATGTGGGCTCTGCTGCAAAGGGCAAAAAACATAGAACTATCAGTATCCAGCTTACATGGGCTAATCAGTCATGTGCATTTTTCAATTAATTGTTACAAGCAAATATATGTGAAAATAACAGGGCACATGGGAGAGACCCCTTCAGTTGCATACATGAACACAGGATGGGGTGAGGAGAGGCCCCATCCCCGCTTGCCCAGCGATTTCCAGTGACCTACTTAAAACTACCAGCCAAAATGAAAAGCAAAACAAAAAGAAAAAAAATGGAAGGGAAAAACCTCTTCTTTAATCTTCTTTCCTCAGAAAAGATATCTATAATTCAGCCCTCGATCTCCACTATGCTGCCTGTCCTGAATTTTTAACTGGAGTATTCCCACAGCTGCCTGGAGACGCACACACCACAGCGTCACGTTTTCACATAGCCTGCTCAGCAGGCACTTTTCTCCTGACCATGGTGGCCCCCAAGTGTTTCACTTCTAGGGACACTTGGCTCCTGCCGAGAGTTCCTCTAAGGTCACACTCCCTGCACATAATCCACATGACAGCTCCTCTGGGTTTAGGTGGATCACACCTCCTCTGGCAGTGTGTCCTACTTTGCCCTGGGCATAGCTTCCCCTACTTATCGTCTTTCATTCAAGCCTTTGTTTAGGACTATTCTGATCCCTTCACTATCTCCTTTGGTTCATTAGGGTTACTAGTGTACATCTGATAGCATCATTTGTTTTGGCACCCCCTACGGTGCCTAGCACATGTGCTCAATAACTTTTGCTAACCTGAATTAAATTTGATTGGCTGCAACCACATAGGACAAAGATATAAAGGCCTGCTAAAGCCTGCAATCCTCTGGCAGCTGCAGCCCCTGGGAAGCACCATCGGCAGAGACATGCAGAGCATGTACCATTCACCTCGGTCAGGGAAACGAAGCTGGAAGTCTACAAATACCACAGCTTCCAGGAAACAGTGCCTGAGCTGCTGGTCAAATAACCACGTGTAGATACTCTTGAAGCAGAAAGTCATACGTGTAAAGATATCCCAATCGTTATTTGTAGTTTCCCAGTCACACATGTATGACGTCATATTTAAAATCAGACTGTTCTGAAAAAAATCTGACTCTAACAATAGCTGTGCTTTTCCTGGGGAACCGGAATGACACAAGCAATTTCTTCCTCAAAGGTTAAGCTATAGGATTCATGGGATTATAGCTTCTCAGAGATGAAAAGTGGTTTAGGGGTTTAAAAAGAGGTTTAACTCCTGCTGAATGGATTCCATTGTTGATATTGCTGATGCATTTACATGTTGGAGCACATCTCTTTGTTGGAAATCAAAATAGAATCTAGACATTTGCCTGAGTCTTGCGCTGTGCATGCTTGGAGGGTAGGGCCTGTGGCTTCTGCAACCTCGCCTGTAGGACCTCACTGGACACTGGAGAGTGAGTCAATTACAGGAGTGCTGACTGCACAGGAACCTGGGGGTGGCTACTCACGTGATGCGAAGTAAATATCCTCCCTGCTGATTCAGATGCTGAGTGGGGCTGGAAAAGAGTTGCCAAAGCTTATGGCTTCAAGTTTGTCTAGTCTCCTTTGTGTTCTCCATCTTAAGTGTGGATTTTCTTTTTTAAAGGAGAAGCAATAGCAGAAGTGCATGTTAATTCTCCACATCCCCTTTCCACGTTCTGCTGGACTCATCTCTAACATGGTCTGGCTGGACTACAGTTATTCCGCTGGTTCTCACCAGAGAACACTTGAGAGTCTGGTTAAATGAAGGTCTAAGCGGCAACATTGAAAGAGAATGGAACGGAGTCAGGTGCTACAAGCACTGGCTGTGGACATCTGTCCAGAGTCATAAATGAGCTCCTATTATCTCTCTGAGTGAGCTCGGTTCAAATCTTCCCTCTTTGCATTACTGTTATGGACATTGGAGAAGTCAGTTATCTTCTGTAATCATTAGTTTCCTCATCTGTCCAACAGAAATAATTTCTAGAGTTGTGTTGAGATCATGAGTAATACAGCACTTAATATAATACCTGACGCATTTGTTTAATCGGCAAGCAATAAATATCAGCTACAACGCTACTGGGAGGGCTGAGCAAATCCCAGCAGCTTTAGGAGAGCAGGCAGAGAGCACGCCCAGAGACTATGGGTTTCTCCCGAGGACCAAGAAGGTCACAGTTTGGATCTAAAATGTCCTTCAAAGGCCCATGGGTTAAAGACCTGGTCCTAGAATCTTTAAGAGGTGGGACCTCACGGGAGATTTTAGGTCACTGAGATACACTTGAAAGGGAAGGAGATTTTGAGACACCCCTGTCTGTCTCTTCTCTGTCAGTCTGTCTGTCTGTCTTTCTGTCCCTCTCTCTCTCTCCCCTTTTCTATTTCCTGGCTGCCATGCATTGAGTAGCTTTGTCTGCCACACACTCCAGCCACAAGGAGCTGCCTCACCACAGCCCCAAAGCCATGGGCCCATCAACCACCATAGACTAAAGCCTCCAGCACTGCGCCAAAATAAAACTTCATTATTAGTTGATTGTCTCAGGCATTTTAGCACATTAGTGGAAGTCTGACTCTCTTGAGTTGCTCATCTTCTCAGCCCCACACCTGGGTGACATCCAGTGGAGAGTCATGTGATTACTTAGCAGGTCCCAGCTTCTTCTTCCAGTCATGGGAGACAGAGACTGATGAGAGAGTGGTGCCAAGTGCTATAGTTGTTAGGATGATGGAGTGAGATGGGGCCGGGATAGAAGAGGCAGGAAGAGATCTGGTAATGTGATTTCTGCCCTGGGATGCTAACCTTCACCATGAAGGGACTGCCAGAGGGCTTGATGGTCTTGATGGGGAGGAGCTGCTCTGCTTTGAGCAATCTGCCATCCAAGGACAGCAAAGTGCACTCTGCACAGTGCTAAATTGGCCAACAGTGAGCAACTGTCAGCTCTGGTGCTGCTAAATTACCTCTCCCAGGAGGGCAGCGCTGGCTCTGCATCCCACAATCACCATTTCCCACCATCTGCCTCTCACCCATATTTGGATTAGAATTGGTGACACTCAAAACCATTAAGGTTTGGCATTTTGAGTCAATTTGAGTAAGTGCCTGATGCTCAAATACAAGGCCTACAAAATACAGCCAAAAGGAAATGAGGTCACTTCATCACAGGGTCAGTTTCTAAATTGCTTCTACACAAAGCCAAACACAGTGTAGGAGCTCTGCTTTGTGAGGCTACCTCGGAAATGCTGACTTGTGAAAGGCTCAGGATAACAAGCGCTACTAACTTCTCCTCACCCACCACTCAACACTGGGAAAACTGGCTGTGCCATATGCAGTCACGTGAGAGAGTTGGCTCTGTCAAGGTATAAAAGCCCCCTGGTGGCAAGTGCATCCCCTAATGAGTGAGCCCGTTGTGGGTCAGTCTATCTGAAGACTTTCTCACTCTTTCATCAAATACACATGGAGGGTGATGTGCCAAGCCTTATTTGAAGGCACTGGAAAAGTGTAAATGCCATGTTCTCTCCAGAAATTTCAGTGTGGTAGGAATATTTGTCTTCTTTAAGCGTTGACTTTCTAAATAAGGCCTTATCCAAATAAAATCTGGGAAATCATCCCAAGAGCTGCACAACTACAAATAACCTAGTCCCCAGAAAAGCCTTACAGCCCAGTGTATCGATTAATCATAGATAATTCTTCAGACTAAGAGATTAACACCAAAGAACAGAGGGTGAGACAGACTCAGGCAGTTGCAGTTCTGTGCTGGGTTAGTCACTGGTGAAGAAACAGGATGGGGAAGGAAAGGCGTTAGACACCTCCCAGGGGGAACTTTCTACAGTGCAAGGCTGTGATGTCACCGCGCTCCCTGGACTTGTTCAGTAGCATCTGTAGCTATCAGGTTAAAGCGTACTTCCCTACCTTTGCACATTAGTCATTGATATTGTGCCCTTTCCATCTTACAAGGCTCACCCCTTGACACTCTACCACAGGGTTGCACTTTTTGCTATTCTCCACTATGAAGTTCCTGGGCCAGGGATTTAGCTCAGTGGCTCCAGTGCCAGCCTCACAAGTGCAAAGTTGTGTGTTGCATCCCTATGACAAAAAAAAAAAAAAAAAAAAATCAACTATGAAATTCCATAACTATAACATGCACTTTCATACCTTTTTATCAAATTGCTTGCCCTTTCCTTTCTCCACACTACCTTTCATCCTTTTTTGCAGATTTCATACCCTCGGGCACCCTCTCGGATTCCCACCCCACCTAGGCTGTCACCTGAGCTCAGGTGTTATCAACATCTTGGGAATGCTATATAATGACACCGATCATGTTGGGTTTGACTTATGCCTTAGATATAAACACCGTGGGAACATGCTTTGTCATACACATTTTAAAATTCTCACAACCTAATATCTTTATCAAACAAATGAAAATATTTTGTCTCATAGATGAATATATGTATATGCATTGGCATGTACATGCCTATATGTAGTGCTGTAAGAGGAAATGGGGTTCATACTTTTTAGTACTATAACATCTTAAGAATAGCCCTGGGTATATTAAAAAACATTTGTATTATGATCCTCATTTTCTGAGCAGCGCAGGCTCTCAGAAGTCAAGTAACCATGATGTGATTTCACGGCTAGTAGGTGGTAAAGGCTGTGATCTGAGTGTAGGTTTGTCTGACTCCAGCCTCTGGGACCTTTTAGCCCCCCAGAGCACCCTCAGTTCAGAAAGGAACAGGTAGGTGATGGAACCCAGATGCTGCATTATAAGGATTTCCTTAAGTATCTTTGGTATTAGTCTCACTGGAAATCCTCAGTGGGTCATAGCCCAGGCTTTAGAGCTTTTTCAGTTGCAAAGAATACAAAAACTATTCAAATTTTAATGTTTCCTTTCCAGAGTTCATCTTTTTAAAACCTTACTCCTGTTTTACAAGGATTCCAGAGAGATTAACTATATCATATATATCTTACAAAGGACCTCAAATGCCTCAGAAGTGATGTGCTTTCTAGTCACACAATATGTACTTCTCATAGTTATTATCCATTTATTCTCCCACAAATCTGCTGATTCTACAAAGCCTACAACTTTCAGTGGGAAAATATGTGTGGAATGTGCTGAGTGGTATGGGACTTCCTATAACTGTTGGAATGCAAAGCTGATAAGAAAAATTCTGCCTCAATACCTAGGAGAACAAAATAATGTGCTGAAGAATAACACGGATCTGACTGTCATGGCTCATGCCTATAGCCCTAGCTTCTTGGGAGGCTGAGACAGAAGGATTGCCAAGTTAATATGCCACCTACATGACTTACCAAGACCCTATCTCAACATACAAATGAAAAGGAGTGGGGATATAGCTCAACGGTAGAGTGATGATGAGTTCTGTTGTCAGTACCAGAAAAAAAAACAAAAAAGGAGAAGAAGACAGAAGAGGACAATGGCAAGGGGAACTTGCGCTTAGCGACTGAGAAAGATGGTTCTGTTTTCCATTTTAACTAGTGAAGTATTTAGATGTAGCCGATTCTGGCTCAGTCAGATCCAAGTGTAAAATTATCATTTCACTATCTTCCATTCTCCTTCCGCCACTGAGCAGCTTTCTAAAACTGTAAGATCTACCAAAAAGTAAGGATGTCTATGTCACACAATATTGGTTTTTTAAAAGGATGTGACGTTCATAGCTTTTTGTTCAGGACAAGGACAGAACAGGTCAGGCAGATGCACCTGTTATTTAAATATCTGTTGCTCAAGCCTCGTGTAGACCTTGTTTGTTCAAATAAATTGCTACTGAGAGGGGTAGTGAAGCCATATTTAGGGAATCTGGAAGTCACCTTCACCCTGAAATAAAGCAATCATGGCTGGGAGGGAAGCATACAAGGAAAGCCCAATATTCTCATGACTACAAGCCCGTGGCAGAGTGGCCCTCAGTTACCTGCAGACAGCACTCTGAGCACTGTTGGCCAGGACTCGTCCGATGCTTGGTTGACCCACTTGCCCGGGTGGCCATGCAGCTGCCACTCTGCCACCTTGCACCAGTACATTCCAGCATCCTCTTTGTCCACCTCGTGCAGCTTCAGGACAAAGCCTGTGGGCGATGAACGGTAGCAGTGCAGGTGTTTCCTGCGCCCCTCAGCCCCATACTCCAGCAAGCCATCGTGAGTTAGATGCACCAGCATGTGGACTCCACCATCTTCTCTGTTCCGGAACCACGTCACGGAGTACAGGGCGGTCAAGTCTCCGGAGCCCTCGAGGCTGCAGTGGATCTCCACATCTTCGTGCTCGGTGGCATTTTCTGTGTGGTAAACTCTGGAGACATGTACTTTACTTCCTAGAAAACGAAACGACAGAAGGTGGACATTCAGACTGGATACCTTCTCTGAAAATTGAGGAGATCCCATCAGAAATTTTCAGACATCAGACCTTTCATCTCTGTTTGTTTGTTTGGGTTTTTTTTTTTTTGAGACAGGGTCTCCCTTTGTAGTTCAGGCTGGCCCTGAGCTCAGCCTCCAACTCACATCACAGCAATCCTCCTGCTTCTGCCTCCTGAGGGCTGGGATTACAGGTGTGAGCCACCACACCCAGCACTATGGTATGTAGTATTGATTGCTGCTGGGTGTGAGTCTCCACACCCAGTACAGTATATGGTTACCAGGAATCAAACCCTGGCCCTTGTGCTTGCAAGACAGGCACCAGAACCACTGAGCTATATCCCTGACCCTTTGTTTGTTTGTTTTTGAGACAGGGTCTCACTTTGTAGTTCAGGCTGGTCCTGAACTCAGCCTCAAACTCGCAGCTATCCTCCTGCCTCTGCAACCTGAGTGCTGGGATTATAGGTGTGAACCACCATGCCCGGCACTGTGATATGTGGTACTGACTGCTGGTGGACGTGAGTCTCCATGCCTAGTATTGTTGTATGTAGTTACAAGGGATCAAACTCGGGCCCTTGTGCTTGCAAAGGGGTGCTGGAGCTAAATCCTGGCCCTAGACCTTTCATCTTTAACAGCTTTCTTTGACCCTAGTCCTTTTCTTTTCATATTTACCTAAACTTTGTTATAAATCAGACTAGTCCCTTGTCTTCCTCCTCTCGCCTAAGGACACTGCCACTGAAAATCACTCAGCTTCAGCTGGGTCCTCTGAACTGCTGTTTTGACCTCTCCTTGGCCATCTTCTTCCTGAGTTTTCCTGGGGGTTTATTCAAAGCTTGCAGCACCTTTTCAAGCTGTAGATCACTAGCCCTTGCTCTCTGAAATTATCTTCTTCCAACACACTGAGATAGTATCTGGAGTATAGATGCAGAGAGAGTAGAGGTTATTTGAGAGACTGAGCATTTTGACATAAGTGGTAAAATACCACCCACAGGAATTTTTAACTTATTGGTTGGAATGTGTTTTCAACAGATCTTGACACCCCCCACACACACACACACACTCAGTAACTAGCAGGTGAGGACTTGGAATGATATCCAGAGTATTTAAAAACATTAAGAAATTATAATGTGCATTAAAACTTCATTACAAATGCATTTCATTCATCTGGTTTTTTTTAGGTTTTCGAGACCAGGTCTTGCTTTGTAGTTCATGCTGGTCCTGAACTCAGCCTCAAGCTCACAGCAATCCTCCTGCCTCTGCCTCCCAATTTCAGGCCTGAGGCACCACTCCTGGCACTGTGGTATATGGTACTGATTGCTGGTGGGTGTGAGTCACCACACCTGGCATTGTTATATGTGGTTACCAGGGATCTAACCAGGCCCTTGCGCTTGCAAGGCAGTTGCTGGAACCATTGACCTATATCCCCAGTCCTTACTTCATCTTTCCTTTTTTTTTCTTTTCCTGGAGGAGCATATAAAGTAGTGGTTCACATGAGACTGATTCACACCTTGTTACTTCCTGTTGTATTCCAATATGGCTTCCAATCCCAGCTTCAATTTTCTAGCCCAAGGAACCCTCTAGACTTTTCTTGTTCTCTCAGTGGTTTGTTTTTGTTTTTGCTTTTACTAACATCTGCTTTCTTTTTGAAATCCTTCCTTTGAACTCAGAGAAAACTCACCCTAATTCTAACCAATCTACCTCAGTATGTTTTCCTGGAACCTCTTCATTCATTTATTCTTTTATCTACGGTGTACAAGTGACATCCGCAGTCACATCCAACTCCTACAGAGCTTTTGTTTGATATGGTCTGTATTTTAAAAGAATTTTCTTAGCTGCAAATTGTTTCAAATTGAGAGATGTGATTTTAAAAAGATTTCCAGAATTTTCCGATAAACTGAAAAATGTGTCAACACTGAACCTGCGTTTGTACATGGGAAGCAGTGGCTACCTCCTAGAAAGGGACATATACACCCTGTCCAGAGTTTGGCTGGAAGAATTGTGAGATAGGAATGGCAATCACACAGATGCAGAGGGCAGCAAGGTTATCAGTGAGTCTTGTAGGTTGATAGAGATGACAAAGGCAATTGGGGCCCACACGGAATGAGAGTCTCCGGGGCACCCACATACAAAGCTACAGCCAGCAGTTAGGTTTAAGGGCCTACAGCTCAGCAGAACAGAGCTAAGCACAAAGAGCCAGAGCTGTCTTCTCAAACGCGGTACTTGAAAGCCAGGAGATGTTTAAGATGTTCTGAGGAAAGCAGAGACGAAGAAGCACAAGGGCCCGGGATGCATCCCCGAGGAACACTCATGATTAGCAGGGATAGGAAGAGGGCCCTGAAGAAGAAAGGGGAGCTGAGACAGCAGAAGATCCTGGTCTACCCCTGCTGCTTCCACAGATTGTGAGCGCCTCACAGGCCAGAGCTCTGCCTGATTTATCACGGCTTCCTTGCTACCCCATGGATAGTAGTGTTCAATTATAAACTTATTTTTTGACATTACATGAAAGTGATAACTATGAGCCAAATGAGATCAACTTATTTGCATTGTGCTACTGGAGCTTCTCCAGTTGCCAAGTTTAGTTGTGACACTCATTTAATTTTAATCAACAGTAGAGGTGACCAAACTGGAGCGGAGAGGCCTAACCAAGCCTGTCCATAGTCAGGCAGCAGCACTGTTAGAGCCCTGCAGATGGATGGAACTTCCATTACATTTTTAATGATCTCCTGAGGAAGAGGAGATTCCCTCAGTAAGCCATTCCAACAGTTAACTACTCTTATTTGCCTTATGTTTAGGCAGCCAAATGTTGAAAAGCAATTTCTCCACACATCCCCATAGAGTTGTACAGTTTCTGTTCACAGTGGGAGAAATATGCTTCGTATTACTCTTTCTCTGCCAAATTACAGTAGAGCCCCACAAGAGTGACACAGCTTGTTATTATAGAGATCTGGAGATATGATACCCTGGGTAACTACACAGGCCAGGGGGCCAGGCTGGCAAGAAAACCCACACAAAGGCTCTTGTTCCCGTTTGAGTTCCTCAGAAACCCATAATGATCCACTCCAAGTGACCTCCAACCTCTAGTGCATCCCCAGGCCTTGCAGGCATTTCCAGATGCCCAATATTCTTGTAACTCCAGATCATATTTGCACTTCCACATAATACTCCATAGAAGCTGCTTAAGAGAAAGTGTTACTCTACAGAGCAATGTGAACACTACACTCACACATTTTACCTGTGGGCTTGAGTTTCAATTCTGTCAGTCCCGACTTGTCTCCTCCCAGCTGCTGCCAGGTGCCATTGGGAGTCAGGAACCATTCCTGCACAGCACAGTAATATTCCCCTTGATCGCTGTCTTCCACACTCAGAATGTGCAGCTGAAACAAGTTTTGAGAAACTTTTGCAGTGTGAAATTTTTGTTTTCTCTGTGTGCCGTGAAATTCATCCCCATATTTTACAACATTGGTCTGGTCCATTTCCAAGATCTTCAGCCAAGATGTTCGAGTGGAAATGGGAGAAAAGTACCAAGAAATGGCTAATTGGAGATTTCTAGTACCCTGGGACAAGATGCAACATTCTATCACCGTGTTGGAGTTGATGGAGATCTCTTGGACTTGGCTGTGTGTGTTTATGCTCAACTTGCTCTCTGCACAAAAAGAATGAAAACTGTTATTTTGCTAACAAAACAAATGTTAAGGCCAAAGGGATGTTAGAAGTCAAAGAGGACAGTACTTCCTACACCCATCACATGTGTGAACCCCCCATGGCAGCCGTCCTGTGTGCTCAGCCTTTGAACTACTCACTGGCTGATAAAGGAGCCCCTAGGTTCTTTCGACAGCTCTGGCCCTAGTGAATTCTGTCTGACACTCCACTAAATTTTCCTCCTCCACAGCTTCCATCCACTGACCCTGGGTAGCACTTGCTCAGTGGAGAGAGGGAGTGTCACATAGAAAAACCAAATCTTTTTCTCACACAAACTGTATCATGTATCAGATTGAAAGGAAGTGTACCCTACGTGTTCACTATCCACAGTATACTTCTAGATTCACCATGAGCCAAGGTCTAGTTACAGCTGCCTTCAAGCGTGGTTCCTTCCAAAGGAAACCGTGGGCTATTAAAACTGTCTGTGTGTAGCCACTCCACTGTGGAGACATCGGATGGATATGGAATCAGCTATCTTTTAATCCCAACTTTCCTGATTTCTCAGAAATATATGCTTCCAAATTTTATCCTGCTTTCTTGCTGACATCACCAAATCTAATTTTATAAGTGTTTATATCACCAATAGTTTCCTTTATTCTCCCTCTAACAAACATGTATTAATGACATGTCTTATTACATGCCAGACTATTCCAGCCTCTGTGGATACCTGCCCTCAGTGGATCAGCCAGGAAAGAGACAGACAGACAGATGCACAAAACGTATCAGAGCATCTGGGAGGAACATCTAACCCACATACAAGACAGATGGAGATTTCCTGGAGGGGGAAACATTAAACAAATTCTTAAGGGTAACAGGAATTACACTGAAGAAGGACCTAGGAAATGCCACACAAAGGAGCAATTTAGCCAGATGGAGTAGCACATCCCTATAATTCCAGCTTGCTAGGAGGTTGAGATAAGAGAATCATAGGTTCAATCCCAGGCTAGGCAGTTTAGGGACTTAGCAAGAACTTGTCTCAAAATTTAAAAAAAAAAAAAAAAAGCACAGGGAATGTACCTTTAGTGCAAAGATTCTGGATTTGATCCCCAGGACCCCCTGACCCCCAAAGGCAGCTTGAATCAGACTTTGAGAGAACTTGGATTATTGAGAAACTCCAAGTAACTCAGTGTGGCTGGAGTTTGAACT
Source organism: Petromus typicus (assembly GCA_004026965.1). Classification (NCBI taxonomy): domain Eukaryota; kingdom Metazoa; phylum Chordata; class Mammalia; order Rodentia; family Petromuridae; genus Petromus; species Petromus typicus. The sequence continues at coordinate 12,249 of PVIR01015180.1, forward strand.
GAAGTTAAAAAGGAAATGGCTGGAAAGACATCAATGCAGTAGATTATAAAGGACTTTGCTTGTCATACTCTAAGAAGTTTGGACATGAGATGGACACAGAGGAGTTTCGATGACTTGGGTTTCCAACATGGGTCACCGGTAAGTGGTGGGAACCTAGGGACCAATGGGTCAAGAGTAGCTGTAGTGAGTTTCCTTTATGACACAGTGAATGGAGACATGTCCGAGAGTGGTTGGATGTGAGTCTGGAGATCAGAAGAGAAGTTTTTAGGACAATGAACTTGGGAGCTGTCAACATATCGGCTGTATGCATTGTCAACATGTAGGGTACGGATGAGTCTACCTCAGAAGGATGTAAAAATGAGAAGCAAACAAACTGAGGTGCATCCAGAGCTACAGCTGTCTTCAAAGAATGAATTAGTGGAAGAGGAGAACTGTGTAAAGGAGAATAAGAAGAAGCAGTCAGTGTTAGTAAAGAAAGCAAGAAAACCTTGCACTGTGGGGCCAAGGGGAAAAAAAAAAGAAATGTCAAGTGAAAGAGCAATTTCAAATGTCACAACACATACAAGTAAATTAAGGCATGAAATGATGAACAAGGAGATAATTACTACTACAGAATATATCGCTCAACAGCAGAGAAACTATGACAGCTGCCATGTTTGAGCAAACACTAGCTGAATCTGACACTGCCGGGCACATTAAACACTCTACCACATTCAAGTGGCACATCAATACTTTAAAAAGAGATAGCAATGGTTTCAACAGATTAGGTGACTTCCTGTGTCATGTTGCTCTCTAGTGCTCATCAGACCTAGATGACTTCACTGTCTCTCAAACTTCCTGTCCTAACAAAATGTAAACTACGAGAGAAGAGATACACAGCACCGAAGAATGTTGTCTGGGTTGCATCACATTCTTAACTTCGGTGTTCTGTTACCGATCGACAATGTAGATTACATTTGACTGCAGTCATAAATTCTTGACTCGTACACACTAGCACATTACAAAGAAGTAGACAAATACATTCTAATAGAACTTATACCATCCCTACCACTCGGAGGGACATTCCCAATGTTTGATAACTGCCAGGGAATGAGCAGGGACCTACTTTAGAGCCTGTGGGACTCTGCTGTGCCAGGCCAGACCCATTAGTAGTTGGGAACTGACAGACAGGATGGGGACACTGAACATGCTTAATAGCCAGGGTCGCAGTATTTTAGTGTTTTCACAACCAAAATGGCCATGCCAAACATGCTAACTTAATGAAGGCTAGCGTTTTATTTATACAAACATGGGGAGAGGGAACTTCATTTCCATAACTTATCCAAAATGAAAATGAATTTTTTTTAAGTAGGGATTAATTTCAATGAGTTCTTACCTGGTAAAGTGACAGATATTTTCAATGGGTAAGAGGTGGCGGAAGCCCTGGCTGGATGGTTTGTGTGTAGGGAGTTTTTGTCATAAACTTCCACTTTACACTGATACATTCCTGCCTCTTCCATCATGGAATCATGGATTAGGAGTTGCGAACCATATGAAGACTGTGAAACCTTCGTCTTCCTGGGGAACTGAGAGAGGAAATCCCCCCACTGAACAGAGCCATTATGGGTGATCTGAAGTAGCTGATGAAAGACTGGGGACGTGGCTGGCTGGAACCACCAGGTCACAGTGAACGGCAGTGCGAGGCCAGCGAGAGTGGCCCCCACCGTGCAGGACAGGTCGAAGGTGTCCGTTAGCTTCACTCTTGGCTTACGGCTCATCAGATTAACTTGCAAACTTGACTCTGCAGATAGAAAAGTCAGACCCAGTTTCTCATATGTTTGTCAAATCAACGCACAACACCCACGTTTTCCTAGTGCTACTCTTCAGTTGCCCGCATGAATTTGCACATTTAGACTGTTCTATATTTGTGGTAGAAGTTGATGCACAGAACACCCTATTCTGAATTCTGCCCTCAGTTTCAGACCAACGTTGATCCTGTTCTACAACTGTTCTCAGCAGTGATAATACATAGTCACTATTTCTCCAGTCTGCTGCTTGGGCAGCTCTGCCCAAGGCATGGAGCACTCTTGGCTCTGTGGTCCTGCCTCATTCCTCTCACCATTCCTTGGCTCTGTATCGGGCTCTCCTGCCTGAGCTGGAAGGGACTCTGCAATGCCAGGCTGAGGTGTGAAAAGGCAGAGGGTATAAGGCTCAGCTCAGTCACCTGTGAGTCCCCTCTCAACCCAGGCATGTTGTAGGTTTGTAACTCCAGTGCTAGGAAGACTGAGGCAGGAGGGTTGCAGGTTCAAGCCCCGCCTAGAGACTTAGTGACTGAGGGAGATCTTGTCTCGAATTAAAGCAAAGAACTGGGGATGTCGCTTAATGTGATGGTTCTGGTTTCAACCTTTAGTATTTTTTTTTAAAAAGGAAATGAAAAGAAGAGCCCACTCCAGTTCACAGGATTAACATTGACTTACACACAGCCTTCTAAAGGTCAGGGTTTCTAAAGAAGAATAAACTTTGAAGTGAATTGACAGACCCAGCACCAAGGACTGGACTCGATGACTTGGGTACCTATATCATTACTGAGGGACTCAGCATGGCACAGAAATCACACAGCCAAATGACTGTAAGCTCATGAGAGGATCTGCTTGGCACTTACTTAGAGATTTTATGGTGACAGAGATGTTGTGAGCCCAGTGCAGAGCCCCAACCTGGCGCTGGGTTCGCTCAGATACTCTGCATTCGTAGACCCCGCTCTCTGTGATCACGGTAGATGTCAGCTCCAGCCGGAAGGTGGCCCAGTCCACCTTGTCCAGCCTTGTGTTGCTGGGGCTTCTGCGGTACCCGGAGGAGGCACCCAGCTGCACAGTGCCATCCTGCTTCATGCCAGCTATGAGCGTGGGCTCGGTCTGGTCCTGTGGGACATGCCACCAGCTCACAGACAGGGTGCTCTCCATTCCCCCTGCCTCACACAGAAGCACGAGTGGCTCTCCTTCCCACACAGCCTGCTGCAGGGTGGATACAATCACGCTTCTTGCTGTGGGTTAAGGATTTGTGAAGAAAAAAGTTCAAGTAAGTGAAAATTTACCTAAAATACAGTGAAATCTCATGAATGAGGTTTTGACCAGTTCATGACAAATCGTTTCAGGTGATTTATTCCTGTATACCACCCCCTGCGAAAGATCTGCTGGACACTTAACTAGGGGGAGGAAGGCAGCAGCAAGTGGTTTAGGAGAACCTAGCTATACTTCAGTTTATCAGTTGCACTTATTTATTTATCAGTGTGTTAAATTAGCATGTCTCAAGGAATTTCTAGTTGGATAAATATTCAGTAGTATTTTGTTAGATTAATTAGGGTGGGAGGATCTGAAGGTGATGAAGCTAGGCTCATTTAAAGTTTTAGCCTTTTAGAATTCAGGCCTTCGGAGTTCAATACAATCTTCCTCTTTCTACTTATCTTCCTCTAATCAGTCCTAATTAGTTCGGTATGTGTTTTGAACAGGGAAAGAACAGTGTTAATTAGATTTTGTTCACAGTACCACAATAGCAATAATTACTGTGGGAAATATATATATATATATATATATATATATATATATATATATATATATGCCTACATATATATACACATACACATATATATACATATATATGTGTATATATATTATATGTTATGTACATACAATACCTGTTGATCTGTCTATCTACTATCGTCTATTGTCTGTGATTGGTAAAGTGAGAGCTTTCTTAATGGCTAAATTACAGCACAAAACTATAAATGTTAAGCTAGTTCCTAGATAGGAAATGCAAGATGTATAAAAATACAGACATTCATTCAACAAACGCCTACTGCTTAGAGTCTAACTGTTCTGTTTGCTTGGTGGGCAATGTAGGGACTCATCAGGAGCTTGCACATCTTATGCGGCCAGCATTCAATCTAAGGCCAAGACTTCTGGGGTCAAAATTAACCTGAGCAACACACATGACCTCTCTGAGCCTTATTTTCTTTCTCGTAAAGACTTGGATAATAACAGCACCTTCCTGTGGTAGTGTGGAGGGAAATGAATGAAGGGCATATGGAAAAAGCTGAGGTTGGCTGGCTGGAAAAGATACTCAGAAAATGTTGGCTGTTAGCCTTGGTGTTCAATAAGAGCATAGGAAAAAGCAGAAGTAGCTCAAAGCAAAAGAGCAAAACAGAATTCACATTAGGAATCTAAAGGAGATCTAAATGAATTTGCAAATTGCTCTGCCCTGCTGAGGAAGTCCCGCCTAGGGCTGTGCTATATACACAAGTACTCAAGTTACAAAGGCAGAATGCAAGTTACTGTCCACAGATAGGATTAAAAATAGGCAACCTGCCTGCAAATTCTGAGTAGTAGAGGCATAATTATGCCCTAAATTTTTCCAACATAAAATGGTTTATGTATGAAGTTTAAAAATTCAAGGGGAAATTATTGCCCAAATCTTACTGCTTGAACCACTGTAACTAGTTTCAACTGAAATTATTTTTTTAAAATGAGGTTTCCTGAATTCACTGAGGTCCGTATGAGCAGGCATACTAAATAACAAGGTGTGGTTAAGTTACACACCACAGCGATAGTGGGTGCTACCTCTTCTTTAAAATATTGATAGAATGACCGAGCCCTGCTCCTAATTCAAACAATACTTGACTTTCAAAACAGAATGTTAAACAAGGTACTTAATAAATATTGTAACAAGTTTTCCTCCCCCTATAGAGTGGGCCTGGTTTGGACTCCAGCCTATTTATGCAAAGGACTATTTTTAGCTCTGGAAGATAACTCTGCTACGGGGAAGCTGCATCCCGGAAGGCACACCTTTAGGTCCCTTTGGCACAAACTCTCTCATCCAGCGGTCAAGTTTGCAGGTAGAGTTCAGGGAGCTTGAGGAACACAGACAGAAATGTAGCTCTGGGTAAATGCCTACACCCACTTCCTCTGTTTTCACTGAATCCTAGAGTCAAATCAAATGTTTAGTGCAAACCCACCATCGTCATACTTCCTGGCCGGCCCCTCGAGGCCAGAGGATGCTCATCTTCCTTCCTCGCCAACAGGGAGACAGGATGAACATGAAAGGGAAATTCATCCGTCTTTGGAGATGCCTCTAATGAGCCAGTGCAACCAGAATATCTTCATATTACTTCAGTTTTTAATTAACATTTAAACATTTCTTCATTTTGCTTTTGGGCAATTATTCTTTCTGGAATTTGAATTTAACACTCAGCCCAAAGATTCCTAATATTAGCTGTGGATTTGTCTGTTTTCTTTTCATACAATAAGGCACTGGTGACTCAAACATATTTAAAGTTACCCAACCTTCCCAGAGTAAAGGAGAGCCAAGCTACTATCAGGTGCTGTTCTGAGCTGCAGTAACAAAAGAGGGGAGGACAGGAAACTTAGAAAATAAAGGGGTTTCCTGGTCTCACATTTCTGGTGTCTGCAGCCCAAACAGAATGGCACTAGCAGACTGGCCGCAGGCCCTCTGGCGACATCAGAACATGATTGGGAGGCGGAGAGGGAAGTAGAAGTGGCTGCCCTTTAGAACAACCTCAGGCCCAGAATCAGATTTCCTCAGTATGACCACACCACACCACACCCCAAACTTCTAGTGCCCAAACCTTTCAGGGCGAGACTACATCCAAACCACAGCAATGACGCCCCCAGGTTGGTGCATCCGCTCAGAGCAGGCATCTCACCACAGCACAGCCAAGTGCAGGGCTCGGAGATGGCCAGCTTTTTTCACCTCTCTCTTGCTTGTCCTAAGGCTGGACAGCAGCTAAGTGTCACTCCACAGCAGGTTAACCTGTCTGCGGATTAACAGAAGGCCACTGGAAGGCGACTAGTCTCAGGGTTGCTTGTGGGGCTGTTGCTTTCACAAGAAGAGGAAAGTGCAGCTCTTTATTCTTAACTGCCTTTCTCTCTCTCTCTCTCTCTCTCCCCCCCTGTCTCAGGGGGCTTCATTAATACAGTTGTGTCTACTTAAATAAAACGGCCAATGTATAAAACTTAGAACTAACACAAAATTAACACAATCAAAGAGTCTAAGACAGCATGAAGGGACCTAAGGATCATCCCACTGAGTGTTATCTCTTTCCAAATGGAGAAGCTGGACTTAGCTGGACTGATGGCTTGGGTACTGGGCTCTGAAGATGCCAGCTAGCCTAGGTATTTTCCTTTACTCTGCATTTCCTCCAGCAGGTGGCGCAACCCCTAGGAAGTCGCCTGGGGTGTCCATGAAGCCCTTGTACAGCCAAAGGATGGGCTGACTCACACCTGGTGGGGACTTCACTTACCTGCTGGCTCCTTCAGGTGCACTTGGCTGACTGCTGACTGCTTGCTCTGCAGCACCTTCCAGGAGCCCACTGGGGTTCTTGCCAGCTCGGTCACTGCACAGCTGTACGCGCCTTCATCCTCTGGGCCCGCTGAGAAGATTTTGAGGGAGAAAGTCTTGGAGCTCAACTTGGACACCTGGAGCTGTCCTCGGCTCGCTCTGTCTTTGAAATCCTTCTTCAGGTTCAGGACTCCCCCAGCATCGATGAGGGCCTTTTCTACCCCATTGAGTAGCCAAGCCACCTGAAGCTGTGTGTCCTGACCACTGCCCACCACCAGGCAGACCAGCTCCAGGGGGTTCCCTTCTGAGGAAGTGCTCTCGGCAGTAATGCTGACTTGAAAATCTCTCGCTGAATAACAAAAGCAAGGCAGGTATTTAGAAAAGCCACTTCATCCAACCTTCAGTGCCAGACTTGAGAGCCCAGTAAGCATCCCAGGAAGACGCACATCGTTTGACAGCCTAGCTCTGCAGTGGCAGGATCACCTCCCAAGCCCCCTACCATAAACAGTGCCTATAAAAGTGGACATGGGGTGTATGCTTAAAATCCACTCTTGGAAACTGAGGCAGGAGGATTACAAGTTTGCCTCCAGCCTGGGCCACTTAGTGAAGCCCTGTCCCAAAATTTAAAGAAGGTGGGTGGAGGTTGAGAATGTCTCAGTGAGACAGCTTTGGGTTCAATCTCCAGCACAAAAACTGTGCACAGATGTATCAGGGATATATGCTCTGTAAATGAAAACAAAAAATTGAATTGTTGGAAATGATGATGTTTCTGTCTCTCTGTGTCTCTCTCCCACACCCCCCCACCCCCCAGTGCTGGCGGTTGAATCCCAGGCCTCATTGTGCCAAGCACATGTTCTACCAGAGAAACACTCCCAATCTTTATCTGTTTCTCTCTCTCTCTCTCTCTTTTCTTGTGGTACCACAGATTAAACTCAGAACTTTGCACTTACCAGGCAAGCAGCAGTACCACTGAGCTAAATCTCTGGTCCTTTTACTCTCTCTTTTTTTGTTTGCTAATAGCCAAGGGACATTTTTCTAAGTTGAAGCATGTGAGACAGCCTGGTAGGACTCACTGAATGTAACTTGGAGACTTGAGGCTAACAGGACAACTTTCAATGGACTAGAATAACACACATCTTGAGAGAAGAAAGAAAACCTCAGTGACCCACCACTGGGGTCATGGTTTCAATAGCTAATATATGTGTTTTTAGCAACTCCCTCCTATCGGGCCAAGGCTTCAGAACAGAGGCCAGAAACCTGCCGTGACAAAACTGTCAATAAATCACAAAGAGGGATGCTATTCCAATATGGAAAAAGAGGCCAAGTAGAAAGAAATCTCAGTATTGACAAGGACAAGGCTGAATCCAGAGCGTTTGCACTGAGACACTCCCAGCCCCATTTCCCTTTATAAAATTTTGGGACGGGGTCTCTCTAAATTGCCCAGACCAGACTCAAACTTGTGATCCTTGTACTGGAGACCAGAGCTACTCTCTGGTCTGTGGTGAGTGGGCTTTGGAGAGAGACAGCCCTGCCTTTCAATGTTAGCTCCATCTTTCTTCCATAGGAGGAGTTTTGGGATTCAAGGTCCTCATTTTCATAGTAGGGAGTTGACTCATTACCTCATAGTTTGTTAGGAATAAATTAAATGATGTAGATGATGTGCTTACAAAGAGCCTGGAAGAAATGGTTACAAAACAGTTTCCATGGCTGGCTTACGTAATCCGTCTAATCATTTAACATCCTCATCCCATATAAATTCTCCTGTGAACAAAGCCAGAATGGAATGTACTTCTTCTTTGTTTTGCTTCCCAGATGACAAAAGCAGAAGCAACTCACAATTTCTAGCTAAGTTGTTTCGAGTCGGCAAAAGATTACAAAAAAATTAAAAAGATATCCCTTCAATACTCATTATTAGTTAGATCACCAGGTTCCTAAGAAGGTAATTACCTGCTTCTTGGACTGTCAGAATTGTTTGTGCTGTCTGCTTTTTTGTAATAGAAATCCAGGTTTCGTCTGGATCCTGAATCCACTCAGCCGCCTCACAGAATAGCCGGCCCTGGTCTGAGGGCCGCAGCCTGGCCATGGAGAGCCTGAAGGTCGTGGCCCCGAGCTTGTCGAGCCGCACATCTCCAGCTGCAAACCTCTGTGTGTATGAAGGCCCAGGGGTCAACAGAAAGTCTCTGGAGAGGGACAGAATCTCGGTGGGATGACTGCTTTCTCCTTGCTGTGTCACATACCAGGCGACAGAGAGGTGGGTATGCTGAGCTGTGGCTTTGGAGGCCTCGCAGGTGAGTTCTAATGTCTCACCTTCCTCCTTCCTGAGAGTCTGGGGATGCATGGTGGCAGAGAGAGTATCTGGAATAACTGGAAACAAAGCAGTGATTACAATGTGCCCAGTCCAATCTTGTCCAGTGAAGATGGTGCCCTGACCACTCATCTATAAAACATGTCCTCTGTATCGGGTTTTCACCAGCCATATGCTTCCCTACTGGCAATGGATTCACTGGCGTTTGTGCACTGTCTATGGAACCTGGCAGAGCAGAGGGCTCCGTGACGCGTGGTCTTTGGCTTTGCTCTATTAGTGTAAGCTGTAACTAACTTAGCTACTCAGACACACAGTACTTTTAGGGAGAAAGCACTGGGGGCTCCCAGACCTAGATTCTATTCCTAAATATGTTACTTTACCTGATAACATGAACTCGGGCATATCACTTCATTTTCTTGAGCCTTCCCCTGCTTCTTAAGAAAAAAGTTCTGGCTGGGGATTTAGCTCAGTGGTTCCGGAGCCTGCCTTGCAAGTGCAAGGTCTCAGGTTCAATCCCTGGTAACCACATAAAACAATGCCGGTTGTAGTTACTCACGCTCACCAGTAATCAGTACCACATACTACAATGCCCAGTATGGGTGATTCATACCTGTAATCCCAGCACTCAGGAGGCAGAGGCAAGAGGATTTCTGTGAATTCAAGGCTTGCCTGGGCTACATGGTAAGCTCAAGGCCAGCCTGAACTACAAAACGAGACCTTATCTCAAATAAATAAATAAATAAATAAATAAATAAGAGTTCTGAAATAACAGGTTATAATTTATCATTCAGAGCCACATGTCATCTTTACTAAAGTTTTCACAATTATCCGACTCTGCTTCTCTTCTCACCTTCAAACACAGCTCAAGATTAGGTGAAAACACCATAAAGCTTGAATCGGTGACTATTACCAAGCACCTACTCTCTGGTGAACACCGTTGTAGGAACTGGGATAAATGTTCCCTCTTAGAAGCTCTGGGAGCGATGGGAGCGGTGTACACTGAGAGCCAGTTACTGTAGAGCGGGGTGGGGGGTGGGGCTCTAATAACAGAGCTGTCAATAGAGAACTGAGAGAAAAGTGGGTGAGATGGGATCCATGGAGGAGGTTCCATCAAAACTGGCTTCTGCAAGATACGTAGGAATTCAGTAAACTAAAAGGGAGTGGCAGATGTTCCCGGGAGAGGAACACAGACAACTATGCAAGGATTATGATCCCTTGATCACAGGAAAAAGTGCAGGAGAACGGTAGTCTGGAAATAACTGCCAAGGTAATGACTAGTCACCTGCGATACTAATACCAGTCTTCTCATCAAGCTACTCTTCTGGTTCCAAGAGAGGAGAACTCAGAGATGGCGGGAACCCTTCAAGATCTGTCTAAAGCTGTGCTATGACCGACCTCTGGATAGTTGTGGCTGAGGCTTTGGGACGGCCTCACACTGTCTAGATCTTTAGAGGACATGACTGGTGAATGGGCAGTTTTAGAGAATTTCCAAATTATCAGAGGGCTCGGTGGACTCTTTCCCCAAAGCAAACCAAACAAAGCCCCTCACACTGTACAGGCGCTGTGACAATGAAGGTTGTCTTCTCAGGGGCTGGGGAGCCAAGGGGGACAAACATCTTACCGGTGAGATTCATCTTGGCACTGTAACTTCCATAGTATTTTTCATCTGTGTTTAAGGTGTGACACTCGTACTCGCCAGCGTCTTTCATCTGAAGCTTCAAGATGTGCAGAAAGACGGAGTTTCCTTGCACTCTCTGTATGTAGATATCCCCGCTTTGCACCCGGCCTGCGTACACTGCATAAGAGAAGGTGGTGTCCTTGGTGCTAATGATCTGTATTTCCCTGGCCGGGGCTGTAGGCAGGTAAACAGACCACTGAAAATGCTGCTCGGAAGGTCCCTGGTGGCCGGTTACATTGCAGCCAATGCTGACAGGGTAACCTTCAGCTCTATACAACGGTCCTTTTTGAACTGTTACTTCTCTCTGGCCAGTGCTGAGCTTAGCTTGCAAATAAGAAAAAGAGAAGGGAATAAAAATAGATTAGTACCCTGGTTCCCAATGTAGCACATTATGTAGCTCCCTATATTACAATTCCGGTAAATGAGATCGCAGGTTATTAGCAATAATCAACTCAAATGTTCAACGCTTTCTTTAGGCTAAGCAGCAGGAGAATGGTTTGACACACTAATTGTTCTTTTATAACTTTAACTTCCACAGCAATCTCTAGTCTCTTAAAAAATAAGTCTAGCTTCATCCATGTAGCAGGGCTCCATCCATAAAACAAACACGGGCTTATCTAAGTGCACTTATTTTAAAGCAAATGCGACATGTGATTCCATTTTTTGCACTATTTTGTGGGAAAATCTGGCACATCCTTCCTCAAATCTCAGTTTCCAATGCTATTCTCATGGAAGTGCTTGCTGCGGAGGCATAGTCTATGGCTCTGCCCACGGAGCCCTGATTTTTCTGGCTGGTTGGTTGGAAATATTTGTAGCTCTTCCCAAGTCTGATGCAAGATTAGCTGAAATTAGCATGTGAAGTGGTAGCAGACTTCCTTTCTATATTGTGGAGAGTTTTGTTTTGCTTTTTTTCTAACTTGTAGAGAGCCACTGGACTTTTACTGAAAAGCTTCATGCTGAATGACTATAAAGTCCCGCAAGTTTGAGGATCAAAATTATTTTAGTTCTTTTCTTTTTATGAAAGTTGTTAGCTGGGCCCACTGGGGAATATTTTCTATTGAAACAAATCTCAATTATTAAGTTTGAAGGAAAAAAACATAAATAATAGCATTTCATCACAAAAAAATTTAAATCCAGTGTTTTTCAGAAATAAAAAAGTTTATGTTTATTTATTATGATTGGAAATAAGGCCAACTTCATTTTTGTCTCAGAAAAAAAACAAAGACTAACAACAGATACCAAGGGGTGGGCTGGGTCTTTCACTGGCTTCCAGGGTGGAAAGACATCAGGAGGCCCCGAGGAAGCACAGCCACTACCACAGTCAACAGAACAGAGCTCTTTGGAAGAATAAAAGTCAACAGAAACAGAGTCTCTGCTGAACCATGTGACTTCACTAGCACAAAGAGAAAAGGAGATGACATAAGGGAAAAAGTCAAGGAAAGACAAAAATGACATCACGGAAACCCTGAATGTGCTCAGGGTGGACATTTTAGATGAAATGAAAACAATCCTAAAACACACGAAGGGGTTTAGAACAAAAGGGGGAAGAGGAGAAAAAAAAATACTCCTTCTTCTGATGCTGCCAATCAGAACCTGCATCTGTAGATGTTCAATGTCAAACTCAAACAAACCGATTAGACAGTTGATCACTTCCAGGAATAAATTAAATACGCGGATTTATTTATAAATTTCAGTTAATATATTTATATCTTAATCTTTTATAATACATTTCTAGAAATAGGAGTTAAACCACCTTAGAAAAATGTAAACTATTACTTATTATAAAGTTACACAATAGACAGTAAAAACATTCTCAGCAATGCCGCTGTATAGTTGGCTACATTTCTAGCCATGTTGTTTATTATAATCCCAAACAGGGGACAACCCATGTGTCTATCAACCCCACCATGCACACTGGGGAATGGCACGGTCATGAGATGGAACATTATATAGAACTGAGAATTAAAGAACTACAACTATTTGTAATAACTTGGATGACCATTTTCAAAGATGCAAGACATTTATTTATTTAGGGTTTTTTTTTAGAAGGTTTTGCTATTTATTCCAGGTTAGCCTTGAACTCACTAGTAACCCAGGCCAGCCTTGAACTCATGGTGGTCTCCTTGCCTCAGCCTCTTCAGTGCGAGATGACAGGTATGAGCCACCACACTCGTTGAGACATCTTTGAATCCTTTTGATGATATTGTTTAAAAATTTAAATACAAGCTGAAACACATTGTATTGTTTAGTGATGCTTTAGGCTAGGAAGTTGTTGTCATAAGTCAGGAAAATGACTGTGTGGAGAGGTGTTGTGCTCTGACAGGGCGCTCACATCTGACTGTGATCAGAAAGAGTGTTACTTCAAGAGTCCTAGCGATGTTCTGTTTCCTGACTTGGGTCATGTTGCACAGGTTTTAGTTTTTTTTTTATTTGTCAAACTGCATAACTATGTTTTATTAGCTTTTTCTCATATGTTATGTTCACTGTAACTTTTTTAAAAAATATGGTTTTTGAGGAAACATTAACCTGTTTCTATCAGGGCGTGCTTCCATGAATGTTATTTTTGGTGACGACGCAACACTCCTCCAGCATTTCCTATCACTTTTCAGTGAGGAGTTCCACGTTTGCAAACATTTTATTGTGGAAATTAGCACTTTGCTTTCTACTGTTTATTTGCCAGCTCAAATATTTATTCACTTACTTGTATTTCAGATGATGTACAGCCTAAGACAAGAAGATGAGTTTGGAATAGGCCCTTCATCTTGATTTTATAACCTAGTCGAGTGTGGGGCTAGGCCTCTTTCTACAAGAAAGATATAAAATGTTTTGAGGGATGTGATACAAGCAAAAATTACTGTTTGAGAGATGGCGTTTACAGTGGACATAGGAAAACTGGAAAGATTGAGAAGGGGAGATGGAACATCTTAGGTGAAGAAACTCCATGACAGGACTATGAGTAGGAATTGAAAGACTTGTTCAGAAAGTGGGGAGCAAACTGGATGGGGGGAGGCCGTATGAAGATTAAAAGGGACGGACAAGACTGGCTGGGAATTTTGGTTCATGAAGGACGTGACAACGTTGTGTGAAAGTGTGGACTTGACTTAGGCAACGGTGTCCACTGAAAGTGTTTCAGAGGTGTCAGGAGAGGCCTGGTGGTTGTGTGGAAGGTGTTGAAATCAGAAGCAGACACCAAGTAATCAAGTAGCCTGGGACAGAGGCCAGTGAGGCAGCGGGGCGGGAAATAAAGGAGGATCACTATGAGCTGAAATCTACAGAGCTTTGGTGCTTTGGATGCCTGGGAGTTGTGGGGGTGAGAAGAGGAATAACAGGTAGGAAGAAATCAAAGAAGCCCAGGTTTGCAAGACTGGAATATAATTGTATTCCACAGAAATCAGAGTAACAGGGAGAGTTGCTATTGTTCTATGGTCAACAGTGAGGGAGAAAATGATATGTTTTGTTTTGGAAATACAAAATTTAGTACCATGACATAAACAACGATAGCTGGAAAACATTTGAAAGTTATATTTTAAGTGCGTATATTTTACTTTAGTATTACCTCAATTCTTTGAAATTGTACTCTAATCCTCTTTAAAACTGTGATATTCCCATATTTAGTAATGGCAAATCTCATAAGTAGCTGAGTAAGATTTTTTTTTTTTTAGTTTTTTGAGATAGGGTCTTGCTATGTATAGTTCAGGATAACCCTGAACTCACTATGTAAATCAGGCAAACTATGTAACCTCGAACTCACGACAATCCTCCTGCCTCTGCCTTCTGAGTACTGGAATTATAGTCATGAATCACCACGCTCAGCTTGGCTGAGTCAGACTTATACCTCAACCTGTACATTCTGAACCTGCGACTGTGTCCATTACTTATTTCCACGATCTCCTAAAAGGGGCAGTGTGCACCCAGGGAGAGTTCTGAGCTGTCGCTGTGGATTACGTCAGTCACAGGAAAGTACTGGGCAATGCTAAAGAATATAAGGAAGAGGATGAAAGAGAGATGGTGAGGTGAGGACCAAAACCTACAGAGGGAAGAGTTAGGGAGGTAGAGAGCAGCAGGCTGCAGAACACTCCAGGGGAAAGGGCTATCTGTACCACAAAGGCTGCCCAGGGCAGGGGACGCCACAGGCTAAGAAGGGCGCTTTAGTGGGTGCTGAGCAGGCCTAAAAGCTGTGTAAGAGAGTTTTCAATAGAACAGAATGAGCAGCCTTCAAGGATAAGAAGAGACTACAGGAAGGATAAACTACTTCCAAGAGTTTCAAAGAGAAAGGGAAAGAAGACTAGAATAGCAGCCAGAACGCAGATCTGGGTACTGAGAGGCTGGGGGTGGGGGTTGTGTTCCATGGAAACAGCTGTTGGGAAACAGCTTCTTGGCTGTTTCCCAACAGGGCAGCAATGGGTGAAGAACCAGAGAGGGATGAAGCCAGAGAAGATGAGAAGCCAGAGGAGGCCACTAGAGGCACATGGTTAAGAATGTGACTTCACTAGTGTCTAAATGTTGTGTTTCCCCCAAATCCATATGCCGGAACATAAACCCCAAGTTGGTGGTATTACAAAGAGAACTTTTAAGAGATGATTAGATCAGGAATCTGACCTTGTACTGGGATCAGCATCCTCCCATGATGCTTTGGGAACTGGCATCCTCCCAGGATGCTTTGGGAACTGGCCAGTCCCTCCCTCCATGTGAGGACTCCGCTAGAAAGTTCTGTGTATGAGGAAGGGCCCTCACAAGATACCGAGTCTGCAAATGTCTCAGTCTTGTAACTCCACCCCTGCAGAACAATGAAGAATACATTCCTGTTGTTTCTGAGCCACTCATTTATGATGCTTTTCTGTTATTGCAATCTGAACACACATTGCCAGGAAAGTGAAGAAAATAGAGTGAAGGGTTCATAGGTATTTTTGAGGTGAACAGAAATAACAGAGTCCAACTCAGGTGACCGTGCACTGGAGTTTTAAAGTGGAGCATCTATAGATACACTCTGTGGGTTACTTCAGGGACACGTCTCCTTTCCTCCTAAAGAGCAAAATGCCTCAGAGGCCTGACTCGGTATGTCATTTGCAATGGACCTTTTGCACAGTAGCTCAAATTCTTGTCTGATGAGCTCACAACTTGGCACTACCACATCGGCACAGGAGCCTGGCTCATGAAACAATTAAAATTCCTTGATAGTATTAGCATTTTAAAAACAAAACAAAACACCAGGAGCTGGATGGGATAAGGACGGAAAGTTGGAGCCCAACGTGGGAAACTTAGTGACCTGGTGAGACTCTCCAAATAAAAAAATAGGAAAGGAGCTGCGGATGGAGCTCAGTGCACAGGCCCTGGATTCAGTCTCTAGTCCTGAAAAAAAAAATTATTGGAATTGTCAGAATTATAATTTTAGTATTATCTGAATGAAAATTATTAGGTTGGACTGTATATAATGGCTGATGGTCAATCATTTTTGATACTAAAAACCCCCCAGGAATTTCAAATAATTCCATTTCATCCAAAATCTGCGTAGGGAACATACTAACATTCCAAATGCCTCTCTCTTTATACATAAAAATATATATAAATATATATAGAAATCTATATATAATCTGTATATAATCTATATATATATAAATATATATAAAATCTATATATAAAAATCCTATAAATTTGGAGGCTGAGATAGCTTCCATTCATAATGAAGTGAACTCTTTTTTGATCTTTTGCCTTTTCCATGAATACAATACCAATAAGAAAAACAGGTCCTGTGCAAGGTCCTTTACCTGAACTGGCCTTTATTCCTAGAGCAGTGACTCAGGGTGAGGATAGAAAATCAAGCAAAGACCAAGGTAAATGGTAAAGCCAAGGCTCATTTACCTTTTCATTTTATCTAGCACCATATTCTGACCTCTTATTAAATATTTATACTTATTTGAAAAAAATAAACAAATTTAGGGGTTGGGAATACAGCTCAGTGGTAGAATGTGTGAGCAGGTCCTGGGAGTATAAATTCTAGCAATAACAAGAGACTAAGTATCTATTTACTAAACCATGTAATAGATCAATTTATCATCACCTAATTAATCTCATCCTTTCTCCTATATTTGTAATGACCAATAGCAGGCCTTCCAAACTTTTTCAAGTTACTTCCTGATTTGTCCACTGTTCACATAAACTCTGTGGTTCTATACAAAATTAGAGCTTGAAATGAGACAGAAGCTAGAAGAAATAAATATATAACTTAGGTAATTGTTAAAGACAGAGAAAAGCTTCCGTTTTTCCTATGGAGTCTTGGTTGCTACTTTCCTTCCCCTAGACCTTCTGCCTTGCTTATCAAAATAAGCAACAAACAGAAATGAACCAACCACAACAAAAACCAGAGAATTTGCAATTCTCTGAATTATTGCACAATGTACACCTAGTTCCTCCTTATCCATAAGGCAAACTTGTTCTTCAAATACCTAATGCATGTACACTTGAGAATCATAGTTGGACCCCCGAGCAGCAAAAGTGAAAGACACCAGCCCCTGGGGGCCCACCAGGACACCTGCCATCGACCCTTGCCATGCCAGTCTGGATCCGAGTGAATTCCCCTGCAGGGTACCTCTCTCTCCCTCAGGCTTAGATCAAGTCCACCCATCTCTTGACAGCCAACTTTCTTAGCCTGAGTCCACAAAGAGTATTAAAGAGCCCATCAACTCTGCTGAACAAAAACTCACACAGCTTCATTTTCCTTAATCTCCAACGGAAATTTAGTAGAGTTTCAGTTGGAATGTGGACAGTAAATCACATATTTCCACATCTTATTGCCACTGTTGCAGCTATATTAAAATATTATTTACTTGCATCGCTTCACTGATCTTGGTGGCTAATAGACTTTGTTATAATGATACATACAGAATCAAATCAGTGCATCAGAATTGGCTGCAACTTTTGCTAACTACTTCAGTATGTCCAGTGTCTTCTATGATCATGTGCATTTTATCTTATGCCTTCAAAAGTGATTCTGAGGGCTGGGAATGGGGGACTCTCCTACGTACACTCAACAAGAGAACTTGAGTTTCATCCACAGCATCACCAAAAACAAAACAAAAAGTTGAGATCAGGTCCATAAGGCATCACTAGATGCTAAAGGAAATTATAACATAAAAAAGAACCCTTCTATCCAGTGTGGGACCACTTCATTTCCTGCCTAATTCCTCTGATTCTTTCCCCTATTTCCAATTTCTACTTTCAGCACGTTATTCTATCACGTATAAATGGCCCTCAGCCAGGTAAGGCAAGTCAGCAGTTGTCCTGCTCTCAGAGGTCAGTGCCCCAGTACTCATAGGCAAAATGCAGAAACTTCTTTTAGCCTCACTTTTTTTATGTAGCCACATCCACAGGAACATGTGTCTAGTCAACCCCTTTCCTCAGGGAACTGTGTGGTCCCTGTCTGGGAAGCAGAACATCTCACGTACTTTCAGGACAGGGAGCTGAAGAAGAGCTAGAGCCAGAGCCAAGCAAAGGTGTAAGATCTGGCAACACGACAAACGTAAAACACAGTGGAATCGGGTGCCTGGGGCTCAACTGAGCATTGCACGTCCCCGGAACTCGAGGCTGTCCAAGAAAGCCAAGCACTGTCATCAAGAAGTCAAAAATCATTGACAGCCACAGGAGTAGGTGGCACGGCTGTTTCTGGACAGGCTGAGTTGTGGTGCCCCATCACCCGCAGCCTCCTGTGGTGATAGAAACACACAGAACCGTGAAACTTACTCAGAAGGAGGGAGAGAGATGCCACATACAGGGCCTGGGCCATTTGGACCAGCACCAACCTTTCCCGGAAGCGCCACCGAAGTCGCTCACAAGAAGAGTGACAAATGTGCTCTCACGGCAAAGCTAAAGAGGAAGCAAGAGTGTGGTTTTCAGCCCGCTGAGAAACAGAAGACATGCAAGAGCATGGCATCTTGCATCTAACTAGGGCATCTAAGGCAGAGCTGGCTACACCGTGCAGTTCTCTGCCAATCCCTCCAACTGAGATGTGAAAAAATGAGCTACTTTTATTGGCTAAGTAAACAGACACAGATAAAAATAAGATGGGTCTCCTCCTGGATGAGTAGATATCATTTGATGATCGTAGGGTAATTTAAGCCACCTGAATATGTAAAAAGGCAAGGAAAATATTATTTTTAGTCCTTTTTCTTTCCTTATTATTATTATTCACTTATTCATTTATTTTGCTCTACCGGGGATTGAACTCAGGACCTTGCTCTTGGAGGCAGGCATGGTACCACTGAGTTACATCCTTGGCTTTTCCTCCCCTCTTGAGAGAGGAAACAAGCAAAGGACCCCTGAAAAATATGAACTTAGAGTCGCAGGTGTGAAGATAATAGGCTGTAGAATCAGCCTGTCTGGTTGGCATGCAGATTCTCTTTTTAGTAGCTGTGTGATCTTAGAAAAGTTAATTAACCTTTTCTGATCTCTTCTCTAGAGTGAAGAAGCTCATGGTGTGCACTGAGATTGCTATGAGAGCTAAGGAAGCTAATTAATCTGAAGCACTAGAACCATATCCGGCACTTAGTAAGTCTCAATGAACACCAGCCACCGTCATTACCACCAGAGGAACTTTAAGTGAATCTCTGTCTGCCCAGTGTTGGTCTGGGCACCAAGGTTGGCAGGGGAGAGAACCAGAGGACAGCTTAATTTGACCCAGTCCTTGAAGGCAAGATCGTATGAGGGATGGACTTGTGGAGAGATTAGCTTTAGTCTCCAAGCCTAGATGTGGCTGAGACACTGGTGCACACAGACAGATGAAGGAGGGAGTAGCGCATGAGTGAAGTTAGATCTGATCTCCAAGGACCTGCTTAAATTCACTGATCTGTTTTAGATCACAGCTCCAGGCAGATCTCTGCTCCATCCACCAGCCAGGTGGGAACTGTATCGTCTACGTTGTGAGAGCTCTGGTAAGACCTGCACATACACAAGTGTTCACAGCCTTGCCTTTACTGTCAGGAAGCTCTCACTTAAATCAGATAATCACAGCGCAGTCGGGCACCTAACAGGGAGGATGGGATGTGGTGGGCAGGAGAGAGACCGGGATGGACAGGACTGGGTCAAAGGAGGCAGTAAGGGAGCAAAAGGGCACAGGGTGATTAGGAGAGAGTATAGTATGGACGAGCGATTCCCCAGGCTGTTCTCTCCCATTGAGAGGAAGGTCAAGGCTGTCACAAAAGGGGAAAGGTCTGTAGGTCTGCTGGGGCTAATCACAATGCGCTATATGTGCTGGGCTAAAAGCCTGACTTTTATCTTGAAAAAGAGGGATGATGTTACCAAGGGTTTGTTCGATTGTTTGCTTGTTCATTTCGTGTTTTATTTTGCAAGAGAGAGCTTTGATTTTTCAGCTTGAAATCTGTACTAGTGTATTGCTAAGGTTGAAAATGAGGAAAGGTGAAAACGCAACAAGTAAGAAGACCTGAGACAAGATTTTGCAATTGTTTGTATGAGCAATGAGGACGGCATCTAAAATAAAGTATAGGTGTTGCATGCCTGTCATCCCAGAACTCTGGGAGGCCGAGGCAGGAGGATCAAGTTTGAGCCCAGCCTAGGGAATGTAACAAGACTCTGTCTTAAAAACGTTTGTTTAAAATGGGCTGAGGGTGCAGCTCAGTATGGAGGTCTTGGATTCAATTCCAAGAACTACAAACAAACAAAAGCAAAACCAGAAAAACTGAAAAGAGATACAAAATAATGAAATATATATCATCTATGTGATAAGCTGCCTGATGTTACAAGTCCATACTTAGCTTACAGTCTCTGAGCTCATCGAAGGAAGGTGAGGCCTGGTGGGGGTGAGCAGAAAGGAAGGAACCGCAGGCCCCATGACACACAGGAAATAAGGTCAGGTCCCTGAGGGGGGCGGACAAGGAAAGACATGCGGACATTTGGAGGGAGAGAGCGTATCTAATTGGGGAGAATGGGAGAGGTGAGGAGAGCCTCAGGATAAGGGCAGTACCTAAGGGTAAAATTTATTTTCCTAGTGGGAGTTAAAGTAGAAAAGCACAACACTGTACAGACTTCAATCTGGAAGCCTCTAACTTCATTCTTGCCCTGCTCCTTCCTTCCTCTGTCTCTGTACCCATCCGTCCAGTCATCCCTCCAGTCATCCCTCCAGGTCTATTTTATTTTTCTATTAGTAATGTCTCTTAACAATCAGCCCCCTTATTCCAGTTAACCTACGAATATTAAAGTCCTTAGTGAAAGACCCTGCACTTTCCTTTTCGAGGGTCTGTGCGAGAAGTGAGGATAAAAGAAACGGAAGAAGAGCCCTGCGCTCCAGGAACATGGATTTTTAATGTAATGAGTGACTGTCTATGGGAAACAGTAGGCATGTAAGAGAGCATGCGTCACCCTCCGATTCACCGGAAATCTCCTGAATAACAGACCGGAAATTCCTGAATAACAGGCTGGAGGGGCGGGGCCTTAAGATCATTTGGAGAAGACTGAATTCAAGCAGGTCCTTGGAGATCAGATAGGATTTCAGTAAGCAGGGAGAAGTCGAGCCAGTAAGAAGACATTGATTGCACAAAGAAAAAGATGGAGATGTGTAGGTTGTGTTTAGGGAAATATTAAAGGGCAGCTTGCCTAAAATGGAGAGTTCAAATTGTGACTTGTTCTGAATGGAACGTTCACCATTTCAGCTAAGCAGGTCATAGGTCATGTCCAGGTACCAATATTTTAAGCAAGTAGTTTCTCCTGTGTAACAGACAACCAAAGGACTTTGGGGCCCTCTCGTAGTGTAAGTTAGAGGTCAGCGAGGTGGTTGTGCTTGGGTATCTATGGCCGGCTCATGGGAGTGGTGTGGTCCAGATGGTTTTGTTGTGGGCAGCTCGGCTGTCCTCCAACATTTCTCAGCCCCTAACAGGGTGAAATGCCCCTGTACATTTTCAGGGTAATATCAGAGGTCCAAAAGCATCAGAGGATGGACACAGGATCACTTTCTAAGGTTTCTATTTACATCATGAACACAAAGGACCTCAGGACAAAACTAGTCTCACGACCAAGTCCAAAGGCAAGAGGTGGATTAAAAGATTCCGTCCCTTTAATGAGGGGTGTGAACCGGAAGAGTTTTATAAAACAGGGGCAGCAATGCGATCAGTCTGCCAAGTGCACCCCAAAGAGAATTATTTTAGAAATAGGCATTAACCTCAGAGACAATTGCTGCTCATAAGACAGAGTATCCTGTATCCCTGAAATATAAACAACCCAGTTAATACTGTGCAACTTCTAATTCCTGGCTGTTGCCAAAATATTTCTTCTCTTTCTATTTTAGTGGTTCCATTTCTGCCAGAATTTAACACTGACAGGGTGATGTCGCTTCTTTGCTGGAGAGAAAAAAGAAGCTTTCTGTTGTCAAGGGGAAAAAAAAAAAAAGAAGAAAGAAAAGGGAAAAAATAGAGCTGGCAAAAGAGTTATTCTACCGCCTTGGGAATCTCTGCATTGCATTGTACAGGTTGAAAGGAATGTGAAAATGTAACTCCTGGTCCGGAGGGGGAGAAGGAAAGGGCCACCAACGGACAAAGCAATGGAGGGATGTACTAAAGGGAAACTCTGCTCCAGTCCCTGCAAGATGAATAAAAAGAGCTTTTTTACAGGTTCACATACTCCAGGATTAGTCCCAAGATTCACGGAAATTGCACGTATTGTGATCTATAGCAAACATTCAGGCCCCCAGAGCAAAGATCTTTTACACAGAAGGTTTCCTTTTGGTTTTTTTGAGACAGGGTCTCACTATGTAGTTCTGGTAGGCCTTGAACTCACCAGGTAGCCCAGGCTGGCCTTGAAATCACAGCAATCCTCCTGCCTCAGCTTCCTAAGTGCAGGCATGTGCTGCTGCGTCCACCTTACATACTGGGTTTATTGCAAAGCACTTCACATGCAATTTTATAGAGTCATTTGTACTACTGTACGGCAGGCATTATTAATCCCCTTTCACAGAGAGGCAAAATGAGACTTGAAATCTTAGACTAATGGATCCAAAATTAAATGGGTGGAAAATGGCTGGAGTCTAAGGCTGCTCATTCCCTTTAACACATCTTCTGGCCTGTTGTCCGTTTCTCTCACTGCTCTTATCTACAGGGGCCCAAGCACAAGGGTGCAGGGTGTCGTGTGTATCTAGATACCCCGAGGCTTCACATGCAATTATAAAGTCCTTTTAGCTTTTTCTTCATCTCCTGGGCTCAAGCACCTCTCCTTCCTCCACCTCCTGAGCAGCTGTCTCACAGGTGCACACCACCAGGCTGGGCTGCACAATCTTTAGGAATTGATTCAAACTCTTGCTATCACAATCGAAAGCCTCGATTTTTCATGTGGACTAATGCAACCGTGTTGGTCTCTAACAGAGACGTCCCCTTTTCTCTGTGAGTGACATAAAACACAAACATTACACACTTCCCAGAGGGAAGTTTCTGGTGGCTTCCTGGGAATCTCTAGAGTGTCCACTTCAAACTCCTTGATGTGACCTTGCAAGCTGGCTCCGAGGAATCCTCTCCCCTTCAGCAGTACAGAACCATTGCAGACACGATCCTGGATGCTTTGCGGGTGGCTCCATCCCTGTCTGCTGAAGGTCTATTCATTTATGTTTTTCCCACCACTGGGGAGTGAGCCCAGGAACTCTGCTGACCAACATCCCAGCCTCCTTTTAATTTATTTTCACATGGGGGTCTTGCCACTTAGCTAAGTTGCTCCCTGCTGGGCTTGAACTTGTAATCTTCCTGCCTCAATTTTCCAGAGTGCTGGGGTTTCAGGTATGTGCCAGCACACCTGACGTAGCAGTTTTTTAAATTCTAGGTTGTGTATCTCTTATGTGAAACTTTTCTTGACTCTTTGGATAGAACTCACCACCCCTTCCTCTGAGCTGTCAGTGAGCGCCTGTAATTTTACTTGTTATATGATAATACATTATTTACATGCTGCCTTCTCTTATAGGACTGTGAATTTCCTGAGGGCAGAATCTAGTTATTATTCATCTTCCTAGCTTTTCAACAAATACTTACCTAATGCCCAGAATATTCAAGCACTGGGGCTGGAGAAGTGATTTAGAACATGTAAAAAAAAAGTCTTTGGAGTCAGACACAATAGCTTAAATATCGTATGGGTTTTCTTAACACGAGAAACCCAAAATATAAATAAACAGCAAATGAAAAGCTATAGTAAGAAGCTGAGGGAACTTTTTCAAATGGGAAGGGGACCAGGAGATGGAGTGAAGAAAGATGAAAAATAGAGTGGGGAAAAAACAATGGAAATAGAGCTTTATTTTTCAATTTGCAGGTGGTGTTTTTTAAAATATTTTTATTGGTATATTTTAGATAAACACAATGGTCACTTTCATCATAGGGGATTTGTACCTGTACATGATATATCTTGCTTCTTTTTCCCCAGTCCACTCCCCTGCCCTCCTTTCGGTCCTCCTTCCCTTTCTTATCTATAAAAGCTTTGTTTCCATTTTCTTTCTATTCCTTTTTCTTCCCCCACCTCATTCCCTTTCCTATTTGAACGTTTTACTATTTGTTTCCTAATATCTATTATACATTTTGGTCCTTATTTATATTTTTGGTTTTTCACACTACAGAAACGGTGTGACATTTCAATGTGGGAAAAAGCTTTTGCAAATGGAAAGGACTAAAAGTTGGAAGGAGCAGAGAGGCATGGAGTGGTAGGGGACAAAAAAACAAACAACATGTATTACGTGCACATACAGCTCCCCACAATAAGTGTAATTGTTATGTTTTGCAAACATACTAATAGAAAAAAGCTCAAGGTCAAAGAGAGAGACTTGGGTTGGGATTCTCAGTTTCCTCTTCTGTAAATAAGGAGACATTAACAGTAGAAATTCTCTGTGTGACATTATTAAAGCTGTTCGTTTTTTGTTTTGTGGTTCTGGTTCATGCTAAGGAAGCTCACTAAAAGTCAGCTACCTGTTAGCCTGACAAAGAGGAGGACATATCAGGTAAAGTCAGGAATCATTAAAAGGAAAAAAAAGCACTCTGTGTGTTAAACATTTATTGCCACTTACACCTTGTACACAGGTGTCCACTCACTCACTGTGTACACTCACTCACTTCTTCTTTTTTTTTTTTGGAGACAGGGTCTCTCTTTGAGGTTCAGGCTGTCCCTGAGCTCAGCCTCCCACTCACATCACAGCAATCCTCCTGCCTCTGCCTCCCGAGTGCTGGGATTATAGGTGTGAGCCACCACGCCCGGCACTGTGGTATGTGGTACTTACTGGTTGCTGCTGGGCGTGAGTCTCCACACCCAGTATAGTATGTGGTTCCTGGGGATTGAACCCGGGCCCTTGCGCTTGCAAGACAGGCACCAGAACCAGTGAGCTAAATCCCCGGCCCTACGCTCACTCACTTCTCTCCTGACGCAGAATCTTTCCCTTGAAAGCAAGTCTGTTCCTGGAGTCTCCTACTACTTGCTTTCCTAAACTAACCATCTCCAGTCTTTTCTGTAAATCTTGTGTTTGTTTTCTTTAAAATGGAGGAAAGATCTAAACAGGCCTTTGTGGAGCCGACACAGTACAGAATATCTCCATGTGCTGGTGATCTTCGGCTTCTACCCACACCTTCAATCTCTTCAGCTGTTTAACCCATACCTAAATCAGAAGCAAGTTTAAAAAGAAATGTGTTGCTATAAAATTTTTCTGGAAAATCATTTTTTAACTTATTGCAGTGAAAACCTCAACATTAAATCTTTTTTTTTTTTTTTTTTTTAGACAGGGTCTCGTTTTGTAGTTCAGGATGGCCCTGAGCTCAGCCTCCATCTTACATCACAGCAATCTTCCTGCGTGAGCCACCAGGCCCGGCACTGTGGTATGTGGTACTGGTTGCTGCTGGGTGTGAGTCTCCATGCCCAGTATTGTATGTGGTTACTGGGGATCGAACCCAGGCCCTTGTGCTTACAAGACAGGCACCGGAACCACTGAGCTAAATCCCCAGTCCTCAACATTAAATCTTAACAGTTTTTAACTTGTGTGGTTTAGTAGTTGTTCTGTTCGGAACACTGTTGTACAACAGATCTCTAGAAATTTCTCATCTTGCAATAGTGAAACTTGATACTTGGTGGAGAATAATTTCCTTTCCCCTTGTTCTTGCTAATTACCTTTCATACCTTCTGCTACTGTAGCTTTTGACTATTTTTTAGAGATTTCATATCTAAGAGGAATTAGAATAATATCATCAAGTTTCATCCAGGTTGTAGCATGTCAGTATTTTTGAGGGCTGCATACTATTCCATATCTATATATTGCTTTAAATTTTAAAATACAGTATATACCTAGTGGTGGGATTGTGCAATCATCTGTTAGTTCTCTTTTTAATTTCTCGAAGAACCTCCATACTGTGTTCTATAATGACCGCACCATTTTACACTCTTATTATCATTCTCTGCATTCTTGCACAAAAATAACACTTGCTATTTTCTGTTCTTTTGTCAGTGGTCATCCAAATGAATATCAGGTAATATCTCATTGTGGTTTTGATTTGCATTTCTCTTACAAGCAGGGATTCAGAGCCTCTCCTCACACGCTTGTTGACCACCTGTACACATCTTTTGCCTATTTAAGCCCTTCATTCAGCTTTTAATTGGGTTGTTTTTCAGTTGTAAGCAAAGTTTCTTATACAACTTGGGAAATAATCCCTTATCAGGTATATGGTTTGTAAGTATTTTTTCCATTCTATCAGTTGCCTTTTCACTCGGCTGACTGCTTCCTTGGACAGTGTTATGGCTTAGACCTCGAATGCCCTCTGCAAGCCTTGCATGTTCAGAGGTGGGGGTTCTGGAAGCTGCCTGCATACAGCTCCAGGGCTGACTTGCTGCTAGGAGGTGGAACCTACTTGGATATGGTCCCTGGGGATTGTGGGAAGGGTCTGTCCCCGCCCACATCTGGCAACCTGAGGTGAGTAGCTTCCTCTGCCAGAGCCTTGCCCCGTGCCCTTCCTGCTGCAGCCGGCCGACTTCGGGCTAGAAACCTGAGCCAAAATAAACCTCTCAGCTGCTTTAAGTCTGAGGTGTTGGGTATTTTGTTCCAGCAACAAGAAAGTGGCTAAGACAGAGATGTAGAAGTGTTTCCCGTTTGTCTGTTTGTGGTTTTGCTGCCCACACTTCTTGTGTCACGTACAAAGAACTCATCACCAAATTCGAAGTTGTGAAGCTGTCTTTGCTTTCTTCTAGGACTTTGATAACTTCATTCTTACACTGAGCTTTTT
>PVIR01015181.1:0-38709 GCA_004026965.1 Petromus typicus
CTGATGATTTAATTTTTAAGTGAATGAAAATCACATTACACGTTTCTAGAAACAATCTACTATAATATTGAATGGGTATTTAAAACTATTCTTTCCTTATGATTAAAAATAATAATATTTATATGAAAAAGAAGGAATATATTTCTTAATATAGTGATTTATGTTAATTCATATATTTTACATGATCAGATTACCAAAATGAAGACTCAAGTCATTGAAATATAAAGACAACATTTTAACTGTGTCATTTAAGTGAATGTAGCATGTTATATGTAGATTACCATAAGCCTTCATTAAATATAATTTCTGATTATTTAAATTAGCATAATATTCTTATTATGGTGGTATATAAGCAAAGAATACATTTAGATATTTTAAGTGAAATATATCTTCATTTCTTCCCACAATCTATAACTGATATTTATTCACAGAATCAAATTTAAGAAATCAATACATGAATGCTTGTCTTTATTTACAGACATATGTGAGTTGAATTAGGAAAAGAATGCAGATGTTGATTCAGTTTATTTATGTATAAAAATATGTAATAAGATAAACGTTATTTATAGATTTTTGTCTAAATTAATTATATTCCTCATTTTATATTATTTCTTGACTGTCAACAATTAAAATAAATAAATGTAGAAAAATTTTTCAGTGTTTCAGGATAAAGAAATTTAGCTCAATGCCAAATGTAGCTTATAGAAAAAAATGTTAAGTTCTATGAAATCTGCATGAGTTTAAGGGAGTATGATAACAATAAAAAGAACATTCTCAAAATTATGGAAAGGAGAAAGTATTCTCACTGTAATCATCTCCATGGAAGAAAAGTTGATATGGACTTTCATTGAGGCAATGAGACTTAAGATCCAATGCTGGTATGAAATATTTCATATCAGCTGTATGAATTTGCTTGCCGTTTTAAAAGCACAAAGATCCTAGCCACAAAAATGGGATTATTATGCAAGAATTACTGAAGCCCTACATGGTGGCTCACGCCTGTAATCCCAGCACTCAGGAGGCAGAAGCAGGAGGATTGTCATGAATTCAAGGCTAGCCTGGGATACTGGGATACGTAGTGAGTTCAGGATCAACTTCAACTACAAAGCGAGACCCTGTCTCAAAAGACAAACAAACAAACAAAAGAAAAAATTTATGTATTTCATAAGTAACATTTCAGAGAGAGCACCAGATCCAGCACACTGACCCTAAGGAAAAAAAATATTTTAAAAATGTACTTTGTATATAGTAAAATATATAAATGATAAATTGTATACATTACATAGAGAACAAAATTTTATATAAAATTATGCACCGTGTAGGACAAATAAGAGTACATACATGTAGATGACCACAAGGTGAAAGCTCCTATTAACAATGTGCTCATCATAACACTCAAGTGAAACAAATAACATATGTGTTTGCTGTGTTGCTCATGTAAATAATCCTATTGCATTACCAGTTCAAGTAAAGCCTATGTGTAGTTATATACAGCATACAATACTTGAGAAATAATGAGAATGAAGGGCCATGTTGCTGGCTTATATATTTACTACACTATAGTGTTTACTATAATTTTATTTATTTTTAAATTGAGTTTATTGGTACATTTTATGAATACATTATGATCACATTCCTGTGCATATCTTGATTCTTGTTTTTTCCCCTTTTCCTACCCTGCTCCCTACATCCCCCATGTGCTTAAACTTTGTTTCCATTTTTTCCTTTTTATCATTAATTTTTTTTCTTTCCCTTCTTTTGATTCCTCTACCTCATCCTGGTTACCCTTTCCAGTTGAGAATTTTCTTCCTATTTCACAAAGCTCTTCATACATTTTAGCCCTCATTTGCACCTTCAATTTCTCACTTTAGATAA
Organism: Petromus typicus; assembly: GCA_004026965.1. Lineage (NCBI taxonomy): Eukaryota > Metazoa > Chordata > Mammalia > Rodentia > Petromuridae > Petromus > Petromus typicus. The sequence continues at coordinate 1,876 of PVIR01015181.1, forward strand.
ATTATATTGCGTCGTATTTATTAACTTAAAATATCTATTGTGAAACAATATGCCTGGTTGTGTCCACAGTGGCCTCACGTGTCTAATTTTACTGTGTCTCTTGATTGTTTCTAAGCCATTTAAAGTGATTGATCCATATTATCTAGATTTGTATAAGTACAGTTTTTAATATTTGTACTGATGAAATTGCTTAATAATGCATTTCTCAGAAAAGAGTTCTCAAAACCTTTAAATCAAACCCAATGTGAATCTAAAGCTAAAGTAATCGTAGGATTACTATAGTCATGTTAATTGACATACATATTTATCACACACAATTTTTCAGGTACAAGAATGTTTAAGACAAATTCTCATGAAATTGTAAGTATGTAATTCAATATGATTAAACATAGTGACTAAGACCTGAAATAGTTTCTGAGGGCTTCTTCATTTTGTAACTGAAAATGTACACCTTGTGTTCCCCTATGAGTGGGTAATTTCAAATGACTAAGCTTTGCAATAACAACATCTTTTTGCTACTTAATAGTCTAATGCTAATGCTTTTTGTTGTGTTTTATATTTCAGTAATTAATTTCTTCAGCTTGAGCTCTTTGGTTCATTTTTATATTTTTAATCTCTGGTAAAGTTCTCATATTCTTTATATATTGCATTCCAGGTATTAATTTATCTGTTTACTCTTTTAGCTTATTGACCTTTCTTAAAGAAATCATCTCAAATTCCTTGTCTTGGAACCTCTAGATCTTCATTCTTTTGATCAGTACTAGAAAATAATCGTGATCAGTCATATCATAATGTATTAGCTTTTTTTTTTCTTGTAGCACAACAATTCCTGCAAATTTGGTGGAGAAATTGTCTATTTTACATATTATGGAATCTTTTCGGGGGAGAAGCTCTTGTGTGTATGAGAATGCAAGGGTCCCATCTGAGGTGTTTGTGGGATTTCCAATCTGGATATGAACTAAAAGTTCAGCTTTACCATCTTTGATAAGCACTGGTGAAAATTTCAGGGGTCTCCTAGGGCCAGGGATATGAGTGTCTCTATGGGATGAAAAGGCTATTGGGTTCACTGGTAGTCAAGACAGCTAAGAACCTCCTGAGCCCTACATCTTCCCTGAGGGATATCATCATCAAAGTATTTCTCGTCTGTGGAGTCCATATCATAAATACATGCTATGGGGAGGAAAGTTGTGTCACGGGCATTAGTCCCTGTAGTGATAGAGAATGAAAGCAGCTCTCGAGCCTGAGACATGTAAAATGCACCTTATGGTGCTTCTTCTTCCTGAGACCTAAGCAGGTATTTGTGGTAAAGCCAAAAGTGGAATGTGGTCATAACATAGCAGCCACAGTGAAGATCTGGATTTGGGCATCCAGAGAGCAGCTGTGGATCCAGAACCACTGACGTCTTTAAAACCAAAGACATCAGCAGCTCTCAATACCATGATGGACATATGCATCACTGGGTTGGTTCACTCATGAGCTGATACGTAAATGTGGTACTGGAAGCATGGTCCGGGGTTGGTGACTGTCACTGGCCTGCAAGAGAATGTCTCCTACACTCCTCCCTTCATGCTTTCCCTGCATCCCAACTGCTATGTTATGAGCACCTCTCCTCTGCTATGTCCCTCTGCCCCTGTCTTGGAACCAGCCAGCTATGAAACTGCTACAAAGTATGAGCCAAAGTAAGACTCTCCTTCCCTAAATTCTGGGTGTTGGGTATCTTGTCTTAGGACTGAAAGAAGTAACTCAGACATTCACCAAAAGTCTATTTTGGCATTACACTACAGCAAGCTAAATCAACTCTGGACCTTATTTAGCCTTTACCTTGTCTGTCAGTTGGAGATACACAACTTCCTGTTGTTGATGACCATGATGTGAGGGATAGGGACTGGAATAACACTGTCAGATGCTGCAGGGGATTGAGAAGTCTGATTGTCCAGCTAATTGTGTTGGCCCCTACCTCTCTGTTTATTCTTCTTCTATATTTTGGTGAGTTTTGTTTCTTTCAACTCAGTTAATTTGGTGAATTGAAGAAAACAATACAAGACAGTGAGCTCTAGCTACTTGATTACTTAATATCTCTGTCTCATTCCTAATAGTATGTCATGTGCTGTTCTCTGTAGAGTAAGACATTTCTTTCATGTAAATGGTATGACATTTATTCAGAGACATAAAGATGCTGTGACTCAATCCTTCAGCTAGAGAATGAAAAGAAATTCCAAATGGCAAAGTTTTCTGTTGTGGACAAGTCAGTGTCTGCCAAACTGCTGATCCTAAGGTGGAAATTAGCTACAGAACTCTCTTCTCATGTAAACCCCAAATTGACAACCTTTTGTGAAATCAGTAAGTTATGTTTACAATGGGTAGAGCATGATGCTTATTGAACCAAAAATTTAACCAAGCATTTACTTCTTTCTTAATGGTAAAATATTGAGTGGTGAATTCAGTAGCACAGAAGTCCTAAAAATTTTAGTAGAATATGAAAACTTTAATTTTCTGCAGCATTTTCATCAGAGTCTACACCATAATTTACAGTGCATTCTTATCAGTTTGAATTGTACTATGTCATTGACATAGTGAACCAATATTCAAAAAAAATAGGTCAAGAAGATAGAGTAGCAGACTATGTGCAGCATTAAGGAATGACTGTAAGTATGAATTCTTATCTGTTACCCCATATATGAACTACTTTTGATCCTTATTTCTGAGGAAAAGAAAAGAGTTAACATAGCAGATCAAAGGTTAAAACATGATGGAGGGTTAAATTATCTAATGTGTCAAAGATATTTTATTTGGCACAAGAGTCTAATTTGGACAGCTATTGTGTTCATTTCTCACATTTCACCACTATCTGTTGTTATTTTTGTGTTTTATGTCAGGGCCACATTTCAAAATTTAATAGAAATAAAACAACATTTATTATAACACACTTTTTAAACTTTTGAACGTGGTCCTAATCTTTGTCATTCTTGTGATGAGGTATTGCTTTCAACTCATTGTTTTGACCATGGGTGCATAGCACTTGGCTCTTCCCACTGAAGCAGGTGAGAATAACTGATTCAGAACTGTGAAAGATTATATTGCTACTGTGTTACACCAACAAGTTTGTCAGTGATCTTTAATGGCAATCTGAAGAATCTAATTAACACATTTTCATTACTTTTGGATAGATGTCAAGAGTGAAATGAATATAAACAATAAATACAGTAGGTACATTTTAACTGTTTAAGGAACTGTCCCAGCCCACAGGCAGTTCATTGGTACTGCTCCTGACTGGCAAGAACAAGGTCCTGTGTTCGATCCCCAGTATCAGAAAAAAAGAAAAATAGAAAAGTGTATTTTTTACAGTTGCATTATTTTATATTTGCATCTACATTGTGTGAATATTTTAGTTGTTAAATAATCTCATCAGATTATACATTTCAAAATACAATATATGACTCAGCTCAGAGTCTGACACCATGTACGTCAATCTAGGTCTTGCTGGATGAGTAACCAACACATGAAACCTTTTAAACACACAGACTTGCTTCTCTCTTGCTGCATCCAGCCTATCCCCGGTTGTTGGGATGTAAGTCTTTTTATTTTAGTTCCCAGGAAAAGGATGAGATTGAAGAATGAGGGAAGCATCGATCTTCTGAGAGCACCTATTTTCTGGCTTCTCCATTCTCTCTCACAAAGTGGAGTCTTTTCTCCTTTGCTCTTTTCTAGGAAGAACATTTCAGACATCTCAGTGAATGTTTAGGCAAAGAGGTTTTCAATGATATCTGCCTACATCTTTCTTTTTTTTTAATCTTTATTGGTACATTAAATATACACATCATGATTGCACTCCATAATGGGGATTTGTACCAGTATAAGACACAACTTAATTGCCTACATCTTTCAACACAGATTTCCCGAGTTTCCTTTGCTCACTAGCAGACCTAATGGAGGTGATAAGCCAGCTATTTCTGAAGCTCATCCACTCTTATGAATAGGCCCTGAGGGTAGAGTTCTGTCTTTATTGTCAGGCTGCAAGAAATTATAATTTCCCTACTGCTGTCATGGTGGTGGTGAGCTTTAACACTACGTTTTGAAATGATTATTTCTCATTCTGTTACAAACGTTCATTCTTTACCAATGAATAAGCAACAGAGACCCAGTTCTAGTTCTTCAAGGTTGGAGTCTTCTTTATGCTTTTCAATTTTCAGTTATCATCTATAACATCTTCTTTAATCAGAGTTTCACTGCTGGGAAATATTTTAAGATCTGCAGTAGAACAACATGTAAGAGGCTATTAATGGTCTACCTACAAGTACTGATAGAATCCTCATTGCCAGCTGCTCAGATAGTGATTCATTCCTAGATTCCATTTTAGAATTTGTTTACTAAAACTGTTCCTGGTGCCAACTGTCCTAGAATGGAATGTCCTTGAAAATAGAAGTTAAGACACAAAATGACATATAGAATATGTATTGCAAAATTCACATAGGGAGCTGTTCCTTATAAGAATGTGTAGGTTGCAAGAATAGGCCAAGTAGGAAACCTATCCACAGAAAATGAACAACTGAAATGCCATGCAGGTGTACTCTGTGGTCTAAAGCTGGATGTTCCTTTAGGTTTGTTTCCAAGTGAACCTTTGCACTTTGCAGCCTTGAAGCGCAGTGACAGTCACTCTGTCGGCTCCCAGGAAGGAAACAGGTCTTTGTCGTTTGCCCTCAGTGGAGGGTAGTTCTCCCTGAGGAAATAGGTGTGGACGCTGAGAGTGAGTGCATGAATCTTAAATAGGAAATCTGGATTTGAAGTTAATCAGGACTTTTTAATATATCTTGATTTTATATGTAAAAGTAATCTCTTTCCTTGAAGAAAGCTCTTCTCTTTTCTCTCTCTCTCTCTCTCTCTCTCTCTCTCTCTCTTTCTCTCTCCATTCATACCCTCTTTAGGATATGTTTTGCTATGACAATATGGCCAAATTAATAGATTTTAAATATAAATGAGTTAACGTTGCTCTCATCAACTTAATCTACAGGCATTTATGTAATTTAACAAACTGTATCATCTTTTGCAGCCAATTGTTTTCCAATAATTTTTGATATATGACCTACATGCAGTGGTTTAAAACAATAAGCACTATTTTTCTCATGATTCTTTATGTCATCTAGGTGTCTTCTTCATCTAGGCTTCGTCGACTGGAGCTGAGTGGTTTAGGATCATCTCTGTCTCCTATGTCAATGTTACCAGACATTTTGGTTGAGAAATATCTCCTCTGGACTGATTTCTTTCTGGTTAATCCCTGGATTTTATGTAATGTGACAGATAATGTTCTTTGCATAGCAATTTTACTATTCTAAAGAGCATAAGAATCCAAGACTTAATATACAAGCACTTTCATAATTTCTTATTTTTGTTAAGACTTTATTTAGCACAGCAAAGTTTCTTCCTGGAAAAGTCCATAAAGACACATTGCACAAGAAAATGAGAAAATTTGGGAATATTTTTAAAATGTAGTGCTATTTTAAAATTAAATCAATGAAAAGATAAAAATATATAAACTTCAATTTTAAGTATGTTTTGAATCATAGATAATGTTATTCTATGAAATTTTTCTAAATATAAGTAATTATAAATTATATACCAAAATTGTTATGTGTCAATAATATTTGTTCATAAAACTGCTACAGTTCATTTCTAACAAAAATAGACACAATCAAAAAAATTTTTATGCTGTCACTCTGCTATAGTTTGACCTATTTAGGCTTTTCTTTATCTGAGACACATCATATCTGAACCATATTTGTATAAAATTAATAGCCAATGGTACTTATTGCTCTGTGTCTCCACATCTAGTTAATTACAGTTCATTTTAAAGTGATCATTTCTTTCCCTACCATTCCCTTTAGTTCTTTTGAGGAAATACATACAGTATTTTTTAGCAATTAGACCACCCAATAAATGTTTGATTCATTCATTTTACTTAAAAATTCTCAAGATAATTAATTCTTAACTTTTCCATAATTTATCAATATTTGTTTATGTGTATTTCATGATGAACTAATGTATCTTACTACTGTGAGATCATTTAGTCAGTAGCATTTTATTCTTACTAAAGTGAAAATTTTCCAACCTGGCAAGAAAGAATAATATCAAACTCATTTCATAATGCTTTTTTTTAACATAGAGTGAAATAAACCTAGAATCTTTACAGTGAGCTCTGTCTCCTGTCTTTTTAAATTATTGTATTTTGGAGCCTGTTCTGTCTGTTACTTAGTTGCCCAGGCTGTTCTCAAGCTTGCAATCCTTGTGCCTCTAAGGAACAGAATGCTGGGAGTATAGTTATGTACCGTCATGTTTGCTGCTGAATATGCCTTTTAATGTGCCTACAGGACTCTAATCATCTAATATGGCAAGCTGTTCAAGAAACATTTTATTCTTGATTTTCACCATAATTGAATTTAGCAATTAATCCAAAAATCTCTAATTCTTTGGTGGTGAGTTTTATTTCAAGACCACAAACAAATGTTAGCAGTGCTCATCTCTTCAATTCATACTATAGCTTTAATTTTTAAATTTTTTCTCATGTAACTACAATATACACGGATTCTGAAATTAGCATGTGAGTATTATTCTATGCATTAATCTCTTTACTACAGTATTCTTTTTAAAAAATGAAATCTTTATTGGTACATTACATATACACATCATGATTTCACAATTCCTGCTGGCCCTTTATATCCATGAGTTGCACATCATGGATTTAACCAACAGAAGACAGAAAATGTACTTGGACTGTGATGGTTGTATTTGTACTAGAAACGTACATGTTCTTGTTTTTCTGGTCATTATTCTCTAACAAAGGAGCATAGCTGTATTTGTGTAGCATTTATGTTATACTATGTGTTAAGTAATCTAAAGGTTATATAAATGATCTGAAGTTATATGTTAGCTAAAAACAAATATGTTTTTTTTTTTTTTTTAAAGAGATGTTGGTGAAACAGAGCATTATGAGTCTGTGGCAGAACCCAAAACCAATCTTGCATGATTTTGGAAGGTTGACTATACACTTCCACGCAGATGTAGCTATTCATTAATACCTTCATATAAAAACTCATCTGTTCCTATACAGGTTGACAAAATGTTTATTTCAAATAATCGCTAACCAGTTCATTGTAAATTATTCTTTGTTTTAATTGAAATCTTTATTGGTACATTACATATGCATATCATAATTGCACTCCACAATGTGGATTTGTACCAGTATAAGAACTAACTTAACTCATATTTTTTCCCATAGCCCTACCCACCCTACCACCCCCCTATATACATAAAATTTGTTTCCTTTCTTTTTTGTTATAATATCATTATTTTTGCCCCTTCACCCTATTTCACTTTGAGTATTTTCTATTTCATAATATATAACATACAATTCTAGGACTCATTTACATCTTTATTTTCTCACACCAGAGGAAAGATGCAATATTTACCTATCTGTGACCTATTTATTTCACTTATGAGGATATTCTCAAGATATGTCCATTTAAGTAGAAATGATTCAAACTTATCATTTTTTTGGCACAGTAATACTCCATTGTGTGGAAGAACCACAGCTTTTTTATCCAGTCTCCATTTGATGGACATTTGGGTTGTTTCCAAGGTGTAGCAATCACAAACTGAGCTGCAATAAACATGAGTGCACATATGTCACTGTGATATGAGAATTTTAATTCTTTTGTGTATATGCCTGAAAGAGTGATGGCCAGGTCAAATGGGACCTCCAATTCTAGCTTTTTGATGAATCTCCAAACTGATCTCCACAGGGGTTGTATGAGTCTACAGTCCCACCAACAGTGGAAAAGAGTTCCTTCTCCTCAGCCTCGCCAACGTTTGCTAAAGGCTGATTCTGAAATGTCAGCCATTCTTTGAGGAGTGAGATGAAATCTCAGTGTTGTTTTCATCTGCATCTCAAGAATGACTAATGATGTTGAGTATTTATTCACATGCTTCTTAGTTGCTCTTCTTTCTCTGAAAAATATCTGTTCGTTTCAGATGCCCATTTTTGAATTGGGTCTTTAAATTTTGGTGGGATGATTTTTTTAAGCTCTTTATCTATTCTAGATAGTAGCCCTTTGCCTGAGGAACATCTGGTAAAGATTTTTTCCCACATTGTTGGTTGCCGTTTTGCTCTGTTCATGGTTTCCTTTGCTTTGAAGAAGCTTTTTAAAAGAATGAGGTCCCATTTGCTGATTTCTTCTGCCAATTCCTGTGTGAGAGGTGTTGTTCAAGAAGTCTTTCCCTAAGCCAATGTCTTCAAGAGTTTTACCTAACCTGTTTTGCAACAGGTTTAGAGTGTCTGTTTTAATATTTAGGTCTCTTATCCACTTTGATTTTAGCTTGGTACATGGTGAAAGAGCTAGGTATACTTTCAGTCTCTGGCAAGTTAAAGCCCAGTTTTTCCAGCACCATTTGTTAAAGAGGCTATCCTTCCTCCATTGAGGATTTTTGGCTCCTTTGTCAAAGATGAGGTGGCTCAGTGTATCTGGAGTAGTTTCTGGGCCTTATAGTCTACTCCATTGATCCTCAGGTCTGTTCCTTTGCTAGTACCATGCAGTTTTTATCACAGTGGCTTTATAGTATAGTTTCAGGTTTGGAGTTGTAATATCCCCTACCATGTCCCTGTTGCTTAGAATTGCTTTGGCTATTCTAGGTCTTTTGTGGTTCCAGATGAAAGTTTGGATTTTTTTCTCTAGATCTGTGAAATATGCTGCTGGGATTTCAATCGGGATTGCGTTGAATCTGTATAATAGCTTTGGGAGTATAGCCATTTTGACAATATTTGTTCTTCCTACCCAAGAGCAAGGTATGTCTTTCCGTTTTTTGATATCATCTTCTACCGCCTCTTTCAAAGTGCTATAGTTTTCAGAGTAGAGGTCTTTCACCTCCTTTGTTAGACTGATTCCTATATATTTTATTTTTTTGGGTGCTATTGGGAAAGGGAACAAATTATTCTTCTTGAGAATTTGAAGTAGATCCATTTCATAATTTTTTCTTATGAATATATGTTTGTATTACACAGTTTATTGTCTGAGTATTAAACTTGTGTAAACTTCAAAGTAAAGTGTAATGATTCATCTTTTCAAAATATAATTCTTACTACTTTTTAGCACATACAATATTTTTGTATCTGTACTCTTTCATACATTTAGTGTTTATGGTCTTAATTGATACATATGTACTTCTCTCTTCTTCTTTTATAGCCTCAAAATTTTTCTTTCATTTCATCATTGTGTTATTAGCAATGATCCAGCCATTACATGCACCTATCCAAAGCAAATGAAAACACGACTTTCTACCATTAATAGCACCACTCTCTGAATCACAGGTCGATTTTGTCATTTGTAATTAAAAAAAAAAATACAAAGGGTGTTTCAGTTGTAGGACATATTACACTACACCAATGTAACCTGACATTATTTTGGAATCATAACAATGTAGAGAAGGAACGATGAGGTTCTTTCTGGAGCCTCTTACATCATTACAGCAGATCAGCTAAAAAAATTGAGAATGTTCGAGGTATAGAAGCAAGAACAATGCCATGTGTCAGAGATTAAAGAGTGAATTGAAAATGAGTCCCGGGTGGTGTTCAAATCAGTGCTTATTTTATTGATGAAACCTTCTCAAAATTAGTTCAAATTTTCAAATTAGTTCAAATTTGTTCATTTGATGTGCAGGCTTTCTGAGAGGGTTGAATAAGTTCAATTTAGAATGTATTTGGGCTAAGACTCATGACAAACTTTAGATGAGACGTAGATTTGAATACTGTGGTAAATTCAATCCACAGAGCAATTTAAATTACTCAAGAAAGCAAGGAAAAGATAAACAGAATAATATTCAGGAATACAAACATTAAACTAAGGGCAAAGGCAATGAGAAAAAGAAATTTCAAAAGATGAGACCTTTTACTCTATCATGTATTTCAGGTATGTTAAGCAGTTTCAACATTAGCATTTAACTCTGGGACTCAGGAAGGCTTTGAGCTACTCAGCATTTTGGATTGTCAGTTGATGCACTTAGAAAGCTCAAGTTAATAAACACAAAATTATACAACCTTTAAGTTAGGATATACAATTGTAGTGAAGGGTATCCAATTCCTCAGTCTTAAATATGGTATTTAAGATGAACTGAAAACTGTAGTAAAGTTATAATAAAGATTCACTAGGGGGAAAAATTCTCTAAATTGGAAAATATTAGTAGAAAACTTAATTGTAGACAAAAAGATGATTTTGACACAAGTTGATAATATCCACATCAAGTAAGTGCAAGTTAAAGCACTTGAGAAGAGTGTGTGAGGCCCTGGGTTCCATCTCAACCACCATAAGTGAACACATGCAAACAAATAGCTACATGGAATGAGAGAGAGAGAGAAAGAGAGAGAGAGAGGAGAGAGAGAGAGAGCGAAACAGAGAGAGAGAGAGAGAGAGAGAGAGAGAGAGATAGAATACGGACAAACCTCAGAGACCTCAATTTAAATAAAATATTCTTTCTGATAAATTTCACTTTCATATATATTCATCTCCTGCAAGCATTTTAAAAACAGCAAATATTATACAGAAATACCAAAGCTCAGAAAAACACTGAAAGCTTTAATATATTATCATAACCTGAAAAGAAGTAAAGGACCTATGGGGCTTAGTTGAGAAATACAATTGGCAGCTGACATGAGCTTTGCCAATTGAAGCAGATGGTATAGATATGCTTTGGTTCTGTGCCACAACCTCCCCCTGGTGAGAGACCGCAGTGTATGCCAACAGAAAAGTTGGAAGCTGCCTTCCTACTGCACAGATAAGATTTTAGGGGCAGATCGTCTAGCCGCTTTCCCGCTGTTATAGTCAAGTACCTTTCGTAGTACACAAAGTGTAGGATTTTTATAGAAAGGATAAGGACTGAGTCACTGATTTGTTCTGTAATATATTTGCCAAAGAATATTCAACCTTGTAGACAAGTCATTGACAGAGTATCACTAGTTATAACTGCTGAAGATTATAGTTTTTAAGAATTTTATCTAATCAAAGAAGATGTTCTGTTTTTTTATGAGACAGTTGTTCCTCAGTCAAGTGGAATTCCATGACATCAATATTTCCTAACCAGGAAATGAATTCAATAATGCCATCATCACCCTACAAATGAAAAGATAAGGTTTACTTGTATCTTTCTCTCCATTGAAGACTGGAATTTAAAATAATTTTATAAAACAAATTAGTACTACCATATGACCTATGCTAAAATAGCCTTTCTCATTCCATGGGTGAAGCTATACAACAATTTGCCTATGTGTTATTGAAAATGAGATCAGAAAGATTTAATCCATAAATTCTTTTCTGATGCCATCAGAGAAGTGCACTAAAAAGTGTGTACATATTCTTTACACTGAGTAGTGTACTGACATAACATGACTTTGTTCAGAAACAATTAATGCTCTTGACAACACTTTAGTCCAAAGTAAGAAATAGCCAAATATTGATGTTAGAAGTGGCAAAAAAAAAAAAAAATAGTGTACAACAATGAATAACAGGGAAAATGATTTTAAAACTCAGAGAAAATTTTTTATTTCCCTGAAGTGTCTTTTTTCCAAAATCATCAACCGCAATATCCTTAATAAACGTAAATTGAATAACTCACTGACAGCTTCAAAACATTTATGTTTAGTTTTCAACATCCTTGAAACTTACAAACCGGCTTTCTCTCTCTTTTTGCCCTCTCCATCATTTTTTTTTTCATTTGCCTTTTTGTACAGAACTGACTGCAGTTTCTTACTTGTTAATATCTTCAACTTTTCTTTCTAACTTTATTCCATATTATTTGATCAATTCAAAGTTAAATAGATCCAGCCCGGCATGTAGCTCAGTGGTACCACATGTACGTGGCAAGTACAAAGTCCTCAGTTGATTCCCAGTACCAGGAAAATGAATGAATAAATCAATCATTTGATCAATCGATCATTCTAAACTAGCCAGTCTTTTATTTTATGCAAAGTTTGCTGAGCCATGCTAGGAAAAACACAAGTTAGTGTGGCTTGATAAAATATTCTCAATTCTTCAAATTTTGCCTTTCTCTTAGCATGTACCTTGCCTCACAAATTAAATAGTGACCATGAGATAAGATGCACTTTACTTTCTGTCACAAAAAAATTGAAATTGCTTGTATTATTACTAAACTTATTTTTAGTAACAAACAGTAGAAGATATCTCTTCCCTGCTGAACAAGTTATACACAATTGGAAAGATCTCACATCTTAGAGCAGTTGGGCCCTTCAGAGGATGGTTACTAATTGATATGATTGTTGCAGAAATGTTTCCAACATTTGTTGGTTAAAAACCAATGAAACCAAAAGTTCTACAATGTTCAGGGAAATTATGTTCCTTCAACTGAGTCTTATTTTTCCACAATTTGTATATATCTCTCCAGTATAAATAGAAAAGTCTGTGTTTAATTACATCAGTAATTTGCATGTATAGCAATACTTGTTTTTTGCATGTGTTTAATATAAAGATCAAAAACTGCTAATACTATTTTTCAAAAGGGGAAAAATTTCCTTAACTTACTCTTTGGAGGTGATTTTCTCTTTTCATGTGAAATATGCAGTATATTAAAAATATAATATATGAGAAAAATAAAGCCAATAAAGGAGGAATGTTAAGAGATTTGAAAGTTCAAAAGTGTTGCCATGGCAGGTATAATTGAGAGGAATTTCTTTGAACAAATATTTGAGGAAGGTGATAGATTTAGTAATGTATTAATGAATATGTGCACTAGAAATACAAGGCACTTCCAAGTGTGCACTTACGATGTATAAGTGATGATGGTGTAAAGATCACTTTTCAGCAGTAAGTTAAGTGGTGCTGTTGTGGAAATTGTGACTGCCCTCAAATAAAATCTTTATATTTAGTTCATTCATCAGAGAAATGAAATTTCCCTGCAAACACTAAACTGCTTAATTCAAATATTGCAGTAGAATATAACAGTCAAAAGCTGAAAGTAATGTAAATGTCCTTATACAGATTGCAAAACAATTACAATTATTTTAGTCAAATTTGTTTAAGTCAATTTTACATAAAAGATATACATTTGAGTAATATTTCTTGTAACAGAATTTTCATGAGTATAAATAACAATAATAAATTCTTCTTTAAATTTAAATAGTAAAGTTGCTATAAAGTCATTTCTTATTTGAAGTCATGTTGATGAATTATAAATTTTATATATTGTTTAATTTTATGTAATTATATATTTCCATGATGTATGTTTCTTCCACTTATTATTAATGCACAGTATGATGTATAATAAATACATTCTTTGTGGGGAGTGAGTACACGGAGAAATCACATTTTGATCCTTTTTCCTCTCCATTCTTTTTTTTTTTTTTTTTTTTTTGAGACAGTCTCGCTTTGTGGTTCAGGCTGGCCCTGAGCTCAGCCTCAAACTCACATCAAAGCAGTCCTCCCGTCTCTGCCTCCCGAGTGCAGGGTTACAGGCGTGAGCCATCATGCCCGGCACTGTGGTATGTGGTACTGGTTGCTGCTGGGTGTGAGTCTCCACGCCCATTATTGCTATGTGGTTACCGGGGATCGAATCCGGGTCCTTTCGCTTGCAAGCCAGGGGCCGGAACCACTGAGCTATATCCCCGGCCCTTTCCTCTCCTTTCTTCATTTTCCCCTCCTATCTCACCTGCATTTTTATATGTGATTAGTAAATATTATTGCATTTTAGTTATTAAACTCAGTATGTAAGGATTAGGGTATGCAAGACCAAACATTTATAGGTATATTATTAACATTTTCATTAATCTATGATGTTATTCTTGGTACAACATTTTTAGCAAAATATAAATGTATAGTGCTCATAAATTTTCTATTACTAAATGAAAATGTGAAAAGTGAGACTATGTAATAAATCCCACATAAACTGCAATAACCAGATAAAATTTCACATGATAGTCTGTTTTAATTGATGGTGCATGTATTGACTGGTGACATAAAGAATGAGAAAAATGCACCCCGCCTTGGCGCCTTAGAAATAAGAAGTAGGAGTACCATCTGCTTAGAAGGAAATTGCTTTTACCCATCAATTAAATGTTTGTAAGCATTGTGAAATTTTCTGAAAAGATGGCTGTGTTCCTTACACTAAGCACCATTTATAAAATCAGATAAAATATTCATAAGTAGAATGTGTAGGTATCAGCAATGCTAAATTTTTTTCTGTACGAGATCTCAGTCAAAATGGAGCATTGTTGAAGGAACAGCAAAATGCAAAATGAAGAAATGTCCAATTGTTTATTACACAATGTGCTAAGAGTAGGTTTAGAAATCTTAATACCATTCTTTATCATTGTTACAAAAACTTCTTAGTTAAAAAAATTGTTAGAAAATTCTCTGAATCTTAGAGATTTAAAGAGATCTTTTAATTGCTTACTATTTGGGGGCAAAGATGCTTTTAAGAAAATTATAGAACACTGTAGTAGATTCATTTGTATCTCAGTTGAAACTGATTGTTGGCTTCCTAAAATTAAAGTTTTCTCTTTCAGAAAAATGTAGAGTTCAAATTAATTCTACAAAACCAACCTATAGAGAATATATTTTGAGGTAAATGGTATAAATCCAATGACACAGAGTTCTAACAGCCCAGATACCAGCACAAATAATTATATTGATCAAATTTTTCTTTAATATTTTACTGCTACATAAAATTCTCCAAGTTAATAAATAACTGGAACAATACCCTCTTAGGTATATTTTATTTAATTTTAGTTCATTGTTATGTTTTACAAGTTTTTATATTTTGAGAATATTAAGTATATATTATATACATATTTTATAAATTTATAATATTCAAGTTGTACATTTGGAATTATAGGAATGCTCTTAAATATTGACATTTTTCAATATTCCTCTCTACTAAAGTAGATGAGGTTTTTTGACTATTTTTGTTTGATACTTTAATTTTCCACTTTATTATCAAGCATTTTTAAGATCTATTTGGTGGTTGCTCAAATGCATTTAGTTATTTTTAAAAATTAATCCTTTATTTCACATAGTAACACACTGTTTTGGTAAATTCTATTCAGAATAACTGATGGAATATGATCACATCACTTAAGTAGGTTCCAAATGTACCAACTCTGGGAGGACTCTGGCAGCAGTGTGTGAGTCATTGTGTAGATCTCCTGCTTGGATTCAGTGTCTCCATAGTGTCTAAGATAAGAAATCTGGCACATGATGTTTTCATAATGGCTCTTCTGTTTTGAGCGACATTCAGTAAAACTCTTGTCAACTTCAACTCTTTTACTTTTCAATCACTTATTTTCACTAAATTAACTGGCTGTATCCAATGTGGTTATAGAATTAACTGTTAAAATTGACAAGTATTTAAATAATTTTTTAATACTTAAATTTATATGTTGATGAGAACGTGCTCCAGTCATTTAAAAAACATTTTTCATTAATTTGAATTGTTTTTCTTACATTTAATGCACTTTGTAGTCTTAAAGTTATATAAAACCAAATGCAGTACTTTTGATAAAATTTTATTAGAATTTTGACAAAAGATTCTTTTTTTTTTCACTATTAGAAATTGAACTTAGGACCTTGTAATAACAGGCAAACATGGCCCCACTGAACTACATCCTCTATCCAAAAAAGATTCTCTTAAAAAGGAAGTACTTTGTGTGGAACTCATGAATATTTATCTTTAGATATGGGTTGGCTGTGTATATGCTGTTCTTGGTAGCTACAGAACATATGATTTTAAAAATAAAGATGTACTCATATAATATTTTCCTACAGTGCATGAAGGTTTACATTAAATATTAAAAGCTGACATGCCTTTGAATGAAAGAAACACAATTTCAAATTAGAAAAAAACATCATTGAAAGGAATTGATGTAAAATAATGGCATTCTTATAGACTACTAATTAAATGTTACTTTGTAATATTACTAATAAATTAAAATTTATTATAATATTGATACAAACTTTCCCATTTGCTACAAAAAATATCATCTTTTAATTGATTTATGTCACTTACAGAATTTACCTCACCTTGATGAACATAAGTCATTTAAAAGGAAAATACTGAACAAAAGGAGTAGAGTTTTATGAATGGAAACATTGTAGCTTCAGAAAAGATTGAAGTAATGCATAGAATGATGTGATTATTCCTTCATTTTTATTATTTAACTTGCTTTAACTTCAAGGAACTGATCAAGTTCTGGCCTTTGAAGACTTTCATATAAACACAGCTGGCTAAACAAAGAATTGATAATTCACTGTACTGTATTCTTGGGCAAACAAATGAAATTCAGGAATTTTGAACATGTTTTTATATTTCTTTGATGATCTAGTATATTGCATGCAAACATTGTGCCAAATCTAATTAAAAATGGACAAATATCCTGACCAAAAGCAGTGGAATTACAATAATATTTCAATGTTTAAAATTTTTCAATATTAAGTCAAAAACCTTGGGTAGATTGTGGAACTCTCTGACACAACATCTAGCATAACTCTAAATCCAAATAATGTCAATAAAAGACAGGCAAAAATTCATTTCTACTAACTTCATAAAAAGTAATCGAAAGCTTTGTCATGTCTGTCACAGATTCTTAACTTCCCCTTTTTAGCCACGAAATGGCAATAGAAAAGAATGGACGGAGAGGAAGTGTGGAGACCTAAACTGGCAGAATGGCAGGCAGGGGTAGGACGAGAGGTGGGGTCTAAGCGTCTGACCCCAGGGTGTGAAGCTTGGCGGCTGCTGCTAAGATTCACCCTGCGAGGCTTATGTCCGCTTTGCTTTCCTAGCAGGCTGAGCGCCCTTCTCTGTAGATACGTATAGGTACCTCTGCTACACCAGACTCACGGATTTAACTGAATAGGTGTGCTTCCCTATGACGCTCATTACCAGTATTAGTAATCTTCCTACATTTAAACTGCTGAATATTTTAAAGGTTACATTTGTATTTACAAAGGTGATTGTTTTAAGTAAAGAATACACATATTTTATACCATTAAGTTCATTTGGGAGAAAAGTAAAACAAGTACATGTGTATTTCTTCACAATGACAATAAGGTAGAGATTTATACAATAAAATACCTGATATGTTATCAGATACTAAATTAGCATTAACCACGGCTAGCACAATTTAGTTGAGAAAATCGTTGTATAAATAGTATCAAATGCAAACAGTTAAAATTAGCTAATCAACTCATTGAAAATCTGAAGAAAATTCTTATCCCAAACTCACAAACTTAACTTGGCTGTATTTTTTCCTGATCCTCCTAGTGATGTCACTCATGTTAACTGACAAACTTAGAAGGATACAGGTATAATCATAAGATTGTAAAGTTTATACTTGGGACAAAAGAAGCTGAAAAATAAGAGCGCTGTCTAAATGAAAATGATTTTCTGCTTAATACCACTCATGACAGCCTGATTTAAACTTGTCTTCTTAGTAAACATCATTGAAAATGTGCCTTTAGTCTTGAATACCATAAAGAAAAGTGTTTATGTCCTATGCATGGTATCGCACTTGGACTTAAAGTTTTTTGGTTTATGTAATATTGATTTGGTATATACATACATATATAATACTTTAATGTATACTGTAATGTCAAATAATACTTGAATTTAAAAAGAATGAAAAAAATATTGCAGTATATTTAGAACAGAACAACTAGCTTAGTCTAGATATGCTACTGCTTTCCCCTCTTGGTAGACTTATTAAAATTATTAATTTGAAGGTTGAGAAACAAGCATTTGAAAAGTCAGTGACAGCATCATTGATAGTAGTTAATTAACATTATTTTCTTTTTAACTTTTTATTTATTTAACAACTTGTGAAATAAATTTAAAGTGACTTTTTCTTAAGAAAAATATTATTGGTAATAAACTTTCATAATGCTGGATAATTTGATTAATCTGTGTACATATAAAATATGATTTTTGCAAATGGAATTGAAATTATATATAAAACAATAAAGTGAGAAAAGAGTTCTTCATGATCATTTCATTTTTAGGGGTTGATTTTCTAAGACATAACAAAGAAATTAGCATTATAGATTAAATCCATAGTAAAATTTAAGTGTCCTTTATCTCACATTCCAGAGCCTTACTGTAAAATTGGATTACATGAAATTATAAAACATGAACTATAATCTCAATGAAAATAAAAAATAATTTTAATCCTCCTGTGTAAGACAAATGCATGAAAAATGTATTAATCTACATGATTTGAATGAGCATAACAAATATAAGTCTGTGACACAAGAACAGAAAGTTGAAGCTGTAGAGGGGTACTGTCTGTCACTGAAATTTAGTTTGTATCTGTTTCAATTTGATTACTATAAATTTAGGACTTTAAATTTCCTGTAGATATCAAAAGTCATTATTTTAGAATATGCAGAGTATGAAATGAGAAGTGAATCAAAACATTATTAAACATTAAACACACAAAATAAAATAGTAGAGTATATCAAGAACAAAAACACAAAACACATACTGAGGATTTAGTTCAGTGGTTCCAGCATCCCTGGTACCATATACCACAGTGCTGAGTGTGGTGGCTCACATCTGTCATTCCAATATTTGGGAGGCAGAGGCAGGAGTGTCGCTGTGAAGTCAAGGCTCGCCTGGACTACAAAGTGAATTCAGGACCAATCTGAACTACAAAGTGAGACCTTGTATCAAAGTCAACAACAACAAAAACAAAAGCAATAACAAAACCTGTAGGACTTAGATAAAGCAGTATGTCCTTCCTTATCAATCATCACTTTAAACAATAATGTTCAAAATACTGATAAAAAGAAACATTGTTACAATGAGTTAAACACTGAAAATGAAAGCAAACTTTAAAAAAAAAATCATGATCCAATTGTATGTTATTTACTCTGTCTACTTACCTGAAAGACCAGAAAAGTGAAACTGTATATATATATACATATTCATATATATATATATATATATGAATACCTACTGTAGTTCATTCATTTGTGTAAAATAAAAAAGGATCCTTAAATTCATGCAATGTTGTAAGAGAACTCAAATACCAAAAGTTGTCTGAAAAATTAAAACAAACTTGTAAGTTTTACATTTTTCAGTTTCAAATGTTAGCACAAACTGTGCTTATCACAATAGCTGTCCATTTTCATAGAGGTATGCATGCAAATCAGTAGAATAAAATTGAGAGATGATCGATAAAACCATATAACTACAGCCAGTTTACTAGTGACAGTGGCTCCAACACCATTTAATTTAAAAATGATAGCACAACTAGATTCTACTTTCAAAGGAATATACTGGATTCTATCACATACCATGTAGAAAAACAAAATTAAAATGGATCAGTGACTTCATTATTTGAATAAAACTGTACCATGTAGAAGAAAAACAGTAAATCTTCATGACCTTGCATTTGAAAGTGAAACATTAGATGCCCCTACATATAGACAAAAAAAAAAAAGGAATAAAAAGGAAATATAAATTGGACTTACTCGAAACTGAAAAGAAATTCTGAAGCAAGAAGTCATCAGCAAATTAGACAGCAAATCTATGTAATGGGAGAAAATTTTTGCAAATTTTGTTTCCAATAAGCTTTTATATTCAATATAGACAAATAATTTTGACACTATATCAGAAAAGAAAAATAGCGCAACTACTTGTGGAGCAAATCTTTCTCCAGTGATAGAGACAGTTTGGGGGTTTTATAGAGCTTGAGAAGCAGGGGCAGTTGTTATTAATAGGTTCAATGAAATAAAGATTTTGAACAGTGCACTTAAAAACCTAAACATGACATTTGTTTTCATGAATATATATACATACATATGTATATGCATATAATTTTTGAAAAATTCTCCATCCACAAAATATAAAGAACAGTAGATCAGAAAACTAGTAATTAGATGACATGTTAGAGATTTTGATTTATAAAATTATAATTGTGATAAGTAAATAACACATTATTTAATCTAAGTAATATGTGAAAGAAAACAAAAATAGAAATAAATACTCTTCCATGAGATTTTGAATTTTTATTTGTATTAGAAGTCATAATAAAAATATCAAGAGTAAAATAATTAATATTACATAACACTGAAGTACACAGTTCATTCAGTTATCATGTTATTTTTCAGCAAGTTAAATGTTTCTATTTCAATATTTAAATGATTGAACCATTTTGATTTTAGTGCAGGATGTGATCAGAAAGAAGGGTCTATAACTAATTTCCTCCACACAGATAGCCAGTTTTCTCAACACCATTGGCTGCAGAGGTGATCTCCCCTTCGGAATATGCCTTTGGATCTTTTATTAATGACCGGATAAGTGAATATGGTCTGGAGTTTTTTCTGTAAAGTCTATTCTGTTCCTGGATTTTCTTAGTTGGGAGAATTTTTTATTCCTGTTGCAAATTGTTTGCTTGTTATTGGATTGCTCACAATTTTTGTGTCTTATGCTTTTATTTTAGTAATTTCTATGTATCTAGGAATCTGAATGTTTCTTCAAAATTCTTCAGTTTGTTGAAATGCAATTTTTCATAGTAATTACTAATGATTTTCTGGATCTCAGAAGTTATGCTTTAGCCTTTGTCATTTTTAATTGCACAGTTCTTTATCTGATTTTTTCCTATTTTTGTTAAACTTGGATAAAGATTTTTCAATTTTATATATTCTTTCAAAGAACCACTTATTCAAGTTATTTATTTTTTGTATTATATTTTACTCTCAAATAATTTCTGCATTAATCTTTTTTTCTTCATTTCCTTTTATTGGGTCTGAGCCTGGACTCTCCTTGTTTTCCTAGTATCCTGAGGCTCATTATAAAGGTAGCTAAGTTAGTCAAAGTTAGTTAGTTAAGCTCACTCTTTCCCACTGCGAGCATTCACAGCACTAAATTTCCTTCTTAGGTTTCCTTTAATTTTGTCCTATAGATTTGGGAATGTTGCACTGCTGTTATCATTTCATTCCAAGAATTAATTTCTTATGTGATTTCTTCTATAACCCACTGAATATTCAGTAATATTTTATTTATTTTCTAGCTACCCATAAAATGTATGTAGTTTTTGAAGTTATAGATGAATACTCTATGATCTAATATTATATAGGATTAATGTGATTATATTGTATTTATTTTAGCAGAATTACTGGACTATTTTGGAGAGAGTTCTATGTGCTGCCTAAAGAAATGTACATTCTGTTACAGTACAGTAGGATATTCTAGATATCTGCTCTACTGAGTTACTTTATGAATTACTTTTGGGGTTAGATCAGTGTCTTAAGTGGAGCAAATGGTCAAGTTTTCTGTTTAACCCAGTCTGTCAGTCTTTGTCTTTTAATTGAGAAGTTGTGGCCATTTACACTGAGCATTTTTCCTGAGATGTTTACTTATTCCTATCATTACATTTTTTCTATTGCGGACTCCTTCATCCTTCCCCACTTTTCCCCCTTAATGAATTTATTGGTACATTTTACATATGCATTATGATCATATTCATCGTTGAAAATTTGTACCAGTATATGATGTGTCTTTATTCTCATTTTTTCACTCCCCTGTCCTCCTATAGTTCCCACCCCCTAAATAAATACGCTTTGTTTTCATTTTTTTAACTATCAATTTTTGTCTTTCCTTTCCTTGCTTTTCCCTTCCCTCCAATCCTCTTTTTCCTTCTCCACTTTTATGTTAGCTATTACTTTGCATGGCATATTTATTTCTGACTTTGTTGGCTTCTTGGTTTCTAGTTCATTCCTGAATATTCTTTGAAATGCTTGATTAGTATTATGAGTTTTTGAGATTTTCCTTGCAAAAAATCCATATTTCTTCATCAATTTTGAAAGATAGTTGTCAGTGTACTTTTCTTTAGATTGAAAAGTGGTAAATTTTAGGAATTGAAACACTTCAATGCAAGTTTTCCTGTTCTTTCAAGTACATGTTGAAAAGTTTGACATAATTCTAATGGATTTACCTTTGTAAGTGAATATTATTTTCTCTAATAGCTTTCAAGATTTTTTTGTGTTGGATGTCTGGAAATTTGATTGTAACTTGTTATGGAAGTTTATTTTTCTTTTTGTCATTAGTTGGCATTATGAACTTGATAACATATGCTGCCTTCTTGCCTCATTCTTGAAAGTTTTGTCATAAGATTTCTCTAACCATATTTGTTAATCCATACATGTTTTCTTCTAACTTAACTCTAACTGCAATACATCTTCTTGGGATCTAGTATTGGCAGATGAATTTTTTTGTCAATTACTGTTTTAAGACTTTTCTAGGTATTTTATCATGTGATTCCATTTTGTCCTCAATTACTGAACTTTTATCTTCATTTTGGTTATTTCTGCTATTTATGAATTCAATACACTTCTTTGTCTCCATGACTTATGTTTGACACATTTGTATGGAGTCTATTTTTTGATACATGTGTCATTTATGTTTTGGTCAAAACTTTCAATTTTTTGTTTCTGACATAACCACTTGGGCCAGTTTGCTTGATAGTTGCACTATCTTTAGGGTCATTTTTTAATTCACTGAGTTTCTGTGCTTTCTCGGCTCTCATTTCAAGCAGCTCAAATAGCTGATGTTTATTTTCATCTTTATCAGTAGCTCTTAAATCTGTTTGGGTAGAGTTTGGAGTATTTGAAGACATTTTTTTTTCCTTCTGTTTGTATGGTGTGTGTATGTGTGTGTGTGTGTGTATGTGTGTGTGTGTGTGCACGCACGTGTGTGTGTGTGTGTGTGTGTGTTTGATGTAAGCTGAGGGAGGAGATCAAATACAGCAAAGATAATTTATCTTTTTTTTTTTTTTGGTATAAAGAGCTCCTTACTTGGTTTCCACTTTCCAGGGATGTGCTCTGGGTTTCTTTAGTTTAGAGGACATAGGTATTGTTTACCACTTCAGCCTGTTCATGTCATTGGGCTGGATCCTGCCACTGTTTGTAAGGAGAGAATTTCTATTGATCATAACAGCATTAGCAGGTCCAACTATATGACAATGATAAACATGACAGCTTGTTTTCATAATTGTACACATTTGTCCATTCCCCATACAATTATACTGCTCTTTCTCCTTCATATGAGTGCGTGGAATTTAACTCTGCCCTCTTCTCTTGCTCCGAGCTTCTCTGACCTGTAGGCTGCATGTCTTACTGTGCACCATCCCTGATGGAGAAGTCACAGTCATCTGTTTATTCCATCAGCCCCTCATCACTAAAGGGCTGGCTCCCATGCCCCCAAGCCAATCCTCTCCAAAATTAGCAAGTCAACAGGGTCTAACGAGGCGGTGCAGCGTCATGATAAAGGATGATCTGATTTCCTTTCCTAGATAGTGGATTTTAGTCTAGTTCTGTTTTCTTTTATTTACCCTCCTACAGCAGACCTCTCATAACGTCCTTGGCATTTAATTCACTGAGACATATATTATTAGAGGAACATGAAGAAAATAGAGCCTCACATAAATATGTAATGAGTGAGAGATGATCTAGTAGACTTCTGAAAAACTCTAATAGAACTCAGGGGAGTACACACCTCAGCTTGAGAGGCATGTATTTATTTTGAAATCAAGTTGCCAAAAATATTATTTATAAAGTACAGAGACTATACCTGGACTCATTATCACTCTTCAAGAACAATGTGAATGACACATTTTAAAGATAACAATTACAGATATATGTATTTCAGGACAAATTCTCTGTTTTGAATTCCCTACAAAATTTTGGCAGAGCTCAGTTTTTACCACTTCATAGTCTACTTTTCATACAGTTCTCCTCTTTATTGTGCCAGCCCTTAATGTCTTCAGTAGTTAAGCATTTGTCACAAGTTAGGAAGAAAATGAATCACTCTTGAGAGAACACACACACAAGTAGTTGAATGAATGGGTGAAGAAAATATTTGAAATTCTATTTGAATAGGAGTACCATATTTTCTGGTAGGACTTGGCTATCACAGAAGATTTTGAATGAGCAGAAGACTTGGCAGAAAAGCAAATGAGAAACCTCACACTGGCTACTCACAGTGTGACTGTGCTGGAGAGATCTTACCTAGTTAAGAGGCAAATTTTTCCTTCTTACTTCTCTTTCTTTCTTTCTTTCTTTCTTTCATTCTTTTTTAGTTTTGTAGTGTGCTGGTGTGATTTCCACGGCAGTATTCTTTTCTAGTAATACTGGTGTTAGAATATGAAGAATATTTTTTTCTAAAAAAACATTTTAAATAACTTTGTAAATTAAAACAACATAATGAAAACAATTATAAAGAAATATGTAAAAGTAAGAAAGTAAATTGGCCAGTGTAATCACATGCGTAGATAGTTCATAGCAAGCCCTTTGTTGGATAAAGTCCCCAATTCCTGACAGAGTATTTTTATCAGGGCATTTTATTTGTGTATTTACCTTTCTACATTTTCATATTACTTTAAATATTACGTATTTGAGTTTTTATGTGAGCGATCCAGAGAGCAACATATGATGTGACCTAGAGAATTAGACAGAAACTATTTTCTTGTAGTGTTCGTAGCGAATTTTATTTTTCCCAGTTATGATGGATAAATTGCATCATTCCTTCCCCCTACAGTTATGAGTAAGCCAAGAACTTATATTTATTCATGATCTAAAAGTAGAGAAATGGAGTTTTAATTAATAGCCCAATCTCAGGTTGTTAGCACAGAGTGAACAGTCCCTGATTTCTCTTCTTTTCCACTGTATTACTTCATCTCCTTCTCACAACGGTTTCATCCCATTGCTGCGGCTGTGTGCCTTTGCTTTTTTTCTTTTTTTTTTTTTTTTTTTTTTCCCCTTTCACTGTTTGGGATGAAAGAACGGGTGGCTTTGTTCACTGTCCTGCACGATGGTGTGTTCTGTGGTTGCACTGCATCTGTGGACACCTGTGTATTTGTCCCCAGTGCGGTGCAGATGCACAGTCAGAGAGTGCCAATAGCCTCATGAGCAAATGGAAGCCACAGGGCCAGCGTCTGCCCTTCTGTTCCTAGGACCAAAACCACCCTGAGGAAGAATTTGGTCAGGAAATTCGGAAGCATCTGTGAGGCAGCCATAGACCCCAAAAAGACAAGTTTACAAAAATTACTACAAAACAATTAATTAATAGTTCCCTTTTATAATCAAAATTTAAGATTCAAGTTCAGATTCTAAGAAAGCTCTGAATTTTTCATTTTCTAACATATCTCCTTTATAAATATTTTCAGTAACTGCATACATCTTTATATATGCCAAAATTATCTCTCACACAGGGTGTAAGAACTGAACACAATCACTGCTTTGTATAATAAAAAATAGTACAGAGTTATTAGCAGTTATAATAAAAATTTTCTCTCCTAAACATCTTCTCTGCTGGGCATTTTTTGTTTTTCTGAGTATGTATGTTATAATTTCGCTTCAGTGTGGCAATTTTTAAAATGATAGTTTATCACATTTTTCTTCTTAGTTCTATTGCTTTGTGATTGTTGTACTTACATTCATCAAACACTACATTCATATGCAGCAACATAATTGTGGTCGTTTAGTGTCTATAATCACTTACAGAGAATGAGTGGGAATTAGCCATTCGTTGGAGTGTTTCAAGAGGGAAAGAGCGAACGTTAGTGTTTAAAAACAGATGAGCCATTTTCTACCTCAAAAAATTTTGCAGAATATGTGCCTAGTCTGATTTTCTTTAGACTGAGAAAATGCTTGTATCTATGAAGAATTTAATTAAGTACTTTATACAGATGTCATATTCCAGTGGAATAAGCTAGTGTGTTACAGAATTTTATAGAACTTTGTGCCTGAAAGTTCATTAAAATAAGTTTCATTCCTTCAGAAGATTGTGATCTACAGACAATAGGAAAATTTTGACTTTAAAGAATCATGTGAGTGCTGAAGATTTAGCTCAGTGGTTCTGGTGCCTGCCTTGAAGGCACAAGGGTCTGGGTTCGATCCCCAGTAACCATATACAATAATGCCAGGTGTAGTGACTCAAGCCAAAGAGCAATCAGGATCACTTACCACACTCACACCTATAATCCCAGCAGAACTACTGGCTCCTGCAGAGGCAGGAGGATTGCTGAATTTGAGGCTAAGTTCAAGACCAGCTTGAACTACAAAGCTAAACCTTGTGTAAAAAAATAAATAAATAAAATAAAAATCATGTGATACCTAATGGAGGCTCTTTACTCTTTATAAATTTGAAACAACTATAAAAATAACAGCCAGGATGTAGCACACTGGTGCCAGGTCATACCGTACAAGTGCAAGGTCTTGAGTTTGATCTCCAGTACCAAAAAAATAAAAAATAAAAATAAAAAAACGGAAATATGTCACTATCATAAGCATATCAACATTAATTTAGAATTAACACATTTACTGAAGTTTCTGTTAGTTTGTATCTTTTTTTTTTCAATATAAGAAAATGGTACAGGGATACTGGAATAAAAAATTTGGAAACAAATAATGAGTAATATTTTTTCTTTTAAATTTTCCTTCTCATTTGCTTATTGTAAAGAAATGTCCTTTGCATTTACTTATCTTCAGCTTTGTGAATAAGTGTTTTGAAAGAAAGTCTCTTATTTTACCTTTATTATGATGTAAGAATTTGTCCATAACAACATGTACAGTGAGGATCAAAAATTTGCAGCTTTGCTGTGTACAGTATCATTTTGCTTAACTAGGCTATAAAATTGTTGGAAGACTGCTGAAAGTTGCACAGAACAATAAAATGTGTTTTATGCAAACTTTCCACTATTTGATTTTAATGTAATGAATAAAATAATGCCATTGCATGATTTTCCTCTGCTTCATTTGTAGCTACTGATTAATCTTAGAGAATGGTTCAATAATATCTCTATGAATAAAGATGATGCATTTTTCAAATATGAAAAATAAGCCCTGTCCAGCTACATCATAGAAATGCAAAAGTATCAACATATGGGTTGGGAAAATCAAAAATTAAATGAGATTCTATAACAATAGTAGTACTAATATTGATAAATAATAAAAACAACAATAGTACAAGACTCACACATTTTTATCTATATCTCCAAAAAGAAATATTCCTGTTCTTGTGATCAAAGCATCATGCAATGGGAGATGGCACTTTCAAAAGATGACTATACTACTGTAATGGTGTATAGCCGACTTACTGTTAGAAGATAACTTCTGATTGGAAGAGGCAGGTCAATGTGGGAGGTGACCTGGTAGAGTACATCTCCTTTCCTGGCTCCTAACTTCTCTCTCTTTTTCCTGGCTGATAAAGTGAACATGGCTTTTTCCCTCCAGACACTTGCACTTTGCTGTCAGCCACACAAAAACTCAAATTTCTAAAGGTGTGAGCCAACATAAACTTTTCTTCACTGAAATTTCAAGTATGGGGTATGGTTCCAGAAATGAGAAAGTGACTAAGATGCATCTTTTAAGTCCAACTGTAATCTGAGAAGATAGAATTGATTCTTTTTAGCAGAAAAAAAGCATCAAGGTGAAAAGATTGCCCAAAATTCATCAGAAAATGAGAAAAGGGGGTGGGAGCTGTTTTAGGATGCATTTATTATGACTATAAAATTGAAAGTAAGAAAGCATACATAGTTTATCATTGCTAAATGTGCTACAATTTACAAAGTGCTTTCATATCACTGATTATTTTAAGGTACTTGGAGGCACAGATATTATTATTAATCTTGTGGTACAGAGGAATTAATGGACACAAAGCAACAGCCACATGCTTAACATAGCACAGGAAAAAGGTAAAACTGAATTCACTGCTATATTAAGTCACACCATTGACTGATGTGATTAGAAAAGTGGTTGGAAATAAAGAACACAGATATATTGGGGGGAGAAAGATATACATAGTAGAGGCTAGTGCAGATGAAGCAGCACGGCTTTTTATATTTATCCTCATTCCATAGATTACTATAAAAACATGCTTTGGTGCAGGGTTCATGGGAAGAAAACGCTATTTGGAGAAATAAAGATGGATTACTAAAGCTGTACGTGTTCTGGGACAAATATAGTAGAGGAAAAGCTCCCAGTAATAAGGCGAAGCAGTGAGTTAGGAGGAAAAAGCCTCTGGGCCTGAAGACAAATAATGTGCATTGAAGGTGAGCCTGTGGCACTAACAAGGCTGATGGTCTTGGAGTCGCATGATCTCATGGGAGCTTATTTCCCCCACTTGTGAAAAGAGTGGACTGTGTTACATGATAGATGTTAGACCCATGGATTCCAAAATGTCATCAACATAGAGTGAGTGTAGTCATACTTTGAGCCCTATTAGGAAGCTGCCTTTGGCAAGGGGACAACAGTGAACTCCCCAAATAAGGAAGAAGTCCCTGAGGTCGCATACCTGTATTCCTGTCATGCACACCTAGTCCTCAACATCAAAACTGGAAATAAAAGTTTTAGTCAGCTAAGTTCTCAGTGCTAGTTTTCCTTGCAATTAACTCCAGTGAAACCTGGAAATATTCAGAGAAAATAAATCAAAGTAAAAATAGGAAGCAAATGATTCCTGTCTGTGACCTTTCTCATCTGCAACTAGAGGATTATCTACAGGCCTGCCTTAGCAATTGTATTTGAAGAAATAAACTTGAAAAAGCAACTTCATTAAGACAGAGAACAAGGTTTCTGAACCTCATCTCTGTTTCCAAGTTTCAAGTCAACCTCACTCCAGGAGACTTCTACTTTCTGCATTCAAACAATGCCCAGTTTCCCCTTTGCTGTTGCTCAGAATAAGGAGAAGGCAATTGGCTTCGGGGATTAACTCCATTACTAAATACAACACACAAAATCCAGGGTACTTTTTCTAGTCCCACATAAACACAAGCCATGGTGCTTGCAAAATGCACCTAATTAATGATTTTTTCACAGTCGGTGTTTTCGATATTTGTTCAATCACTTTCATTACCCTAAAGTCCCACCCAATGCCCCACCCCTGTACTGATATATTGAAAAACACATTATTTTATTACAAATTACTCTTTTTATTTCTTTCAATCATTTTTGAAATGCTATATTGACTAATTGATTGTTAGTGTTATAAGTGAGTCCATTATATATGAATTACATTTTAAAATATTAATATTAAATAGTAACCATTAGGAAGGAAAGCATTAGATCATATAAGGGATTTCACATTTGTATAAAATCACTCATTTTAATGAGTAAGATGCTCCTTTCCAGGTTGAATAAATAACAAAGCTTTGATTAGCTCTGGTATATTTTAGATTTCATAATGAACCAATTGGTTAATTACCTATGTATTGATCTCTTTTCTGTTATTGAGACAAAATACCAGATGAGAGAGCAAATTGAAGGAGGAAAGGTTTGGGTTATGATTTCTTATGATTAAGCCTTTGGTGAGCTACCTCTACAGCCAGGTGTCACCTCCTAACAGCACATTTAGCAAGGATCTCTATGAATTAATTTTCAGTTAAGTATAATGCACTTGTGATTCAACCACCTTCCCAAAGCCCCACCTCTGAATATTGGACATTGCCGAGGACTTTCAGACCTAAACTATAGTATTTTAATTCTCTCCTATCTTACTACATAAAATATTTAGTTCATCTCTAAAAGTCTCCAAATCTTCAAAAATATCAACCTTGCTAAAAATAAGACCAAGTCCAAAGTCTCTTCTGAGACTCAAGTCAAACTCTTTACTGTGAGCCCCTACAAACTAACAACAGCAAAAAAGAAAGTCACTTGTTTCCAAGTTATAATCACACAGGATAAGTAGCTTACTTAGAAGATGATCTGATATTTTTTTAATATCCTTATGGAGAAAATGGACACGGGTCAAAATCAGTAAAGTATCTGACATCCATATTTCTACCTCAGCAGCCCCTATGGTGATCAGCTTAGCTAACACTTTCTGTATATGTATTTTTAAATTAAGCAGCAAAATATAAAGCTTCAAAGACTTGTTTACTGTCTTAAAGAGGTTATGCTTATTGTTGGTGTGCTGGAAAAAAGCATATTAACATACAGTCTAAATGCTTAGATTTTATATTAGGAAACAAACCACGTGCTGTTGATTTGCAAAGGGGAAAAAAAAAAACATTCATACTAGGGTAATCAGAGACTGTTTTAGGAAAGAAATAACATTTGAATAGTGGCTTAAAGGTCAAATGAGGTCCTGATATATTAGGAGAGCAAACAGCATAAGCAAAGTTAATTGGCGTAAAAATTTGTCGGCGTTCCAAGAATAATAAGTGGTCAATAGAAGCAGAGAGGGATGTTTCCAGATGAAGCTAAAATGCAAAATGTGGCTGCAATTTGGACAGTTCTGTCTTTGTTTTCTTATATTCTTTCTTTCTCTTTCCTTTATTTGTCTTTCTGTCTTTCTTTGTGGTAGTAAAGATTGCATTCACGGCCTTTGCATCGAGCTATATCCCCAGCCCTTTTATTCTTTTTTTTTTCTTTTTGTTTGGAGAAAAGTGTCTTACTAAGTAGATAAGTGACCAGGCTGAGATGGAATTTGCCATGATTCTGCCTCAATGTCTCAGAATTCTAGGATTATAGGCACAGGCCACCATGTCCAGCTTGGACAGTATTGAATAACAACAAATGAATGGTAAGAAGACATTTGGGAGAGAGGTAATGCCACCATCCAAACTAATTTAAGATGTTTGTCAGCAGTGTGTAAAGGATACAAAAGTGATAAAGCAACTGTGGTGGGGAAAGGAATTAGGAGTTTCTTCATAGTCTAGCACCTTGAAGGCAACATGAGACTGAATCTTGGCACTGATTGTAAGAATGAGAAGGAGGTAGACACTCAGGAGGGAAAATGATAATTCTATATGAAAGAAGGCAGTGAGAAATATCAAGGAAGGAGGCATCACTCCAAAGGCTCCTTCACTGGCAATACCAGTAAATGAAAAAGGAAAAAATCACTCTAGCAGAAGAGATACTTAAAGAGAGAACAATAAATGTGCTCAGCATCCTAAAAATAAACTTTTCTCTCTGGAAAGGTAATGTACACATTAAAGCAAATCAACCTCTCTTCAAATCAATACTAACTTGTGAATATCAGCTGTCTCCATGGTACAACACCAGCTTAACTTAAAAAGCTACTCAAAACATAAAAGAATTTCCATCATGCTTTTTCAAATGCTAATTGAATCACAGAGGTATTGATATGGAGGCAAACTTTATCAACAAGGTACAAAAGATGTCTTAAGTGAATGTTACAATTTGAAATAAATATATATATTTTATGTGTCCCTTGCCAATCAAACCAAGTTGTTTACATTACCTAAATTATGAAAAGATATGGCTTGATAGAATCCAATACAGAGGACTAAACTGATGTTTGAGTAAACATTTATGTGCATATATATTCCTAAAATCAATTCCAAGAAGTCACTTGCTCTTATTTACTTAGAAGGTAACAAGCATAAAGTCTTTCAGGAAATACTAATATTTTTGTTTTTTTTTTAAGTTTTATTTTTGCTGTTGTTTCACAAGAGCATTTCATGGGCTCTTCACTGTCATACAAAGTCTGTTTCTATGTGACAGTCTAATTCTTATATGTCAAAATGTTATAATAATTAGTAGGTGTTTATGTAAGACACTATCCACTATGTCTCTATCTCTCAACATCTGGAAAATGTTTTGTTTAGAATCCTGGCACTGCAGCTGGTGGAGGCTGGTGGCAGTAGAAACAGAAAGACTTCAGAGCTGGAAAAAACACTTCACCTCCATGTCACTTGAAGAACTGATTAGAGATCAAGTAAAGAAACCAGCGATAGCAACAGATCCCAGATAAAACAGGGATTGGAGGATGCAAAGTAAAACAAAGCTATGAAACACTTAAGAAATCTAGAGAAGTAAACTATTAATAAGAAAGAGAGGCTAATAAGAAATGGAAACAAACTTGTAACCAATAGCTTTATCCTTTTAAATCACATAGCGAACATTGCTCACTGTGATTTCATGCGCACCTAGTACCAGCCTGATTTCAGAGTGGCTCCTCACATGCCTGGTCTGCAGTTGGAATGTCTTGTTGCCTCGCCAATTATATTGCTCATTAGAATTTGATAAACTAGTATGCTTCATTCTTTCTGAGTGAGGGTTAACATGAGACCATTCCTGCTTTTGGTATGATGATAATTGTGCTTTCTAAGCATCCCCCATTTACAACAACCCTTGAGTCATGATGAATTGGAGGGCACTGCCCTACAGAGCTTCTTGGCAGATGGATAGAGTATATTCCTTTCAGACTTCCAGCACCTCATTGATTGCAGCTTTTATGAATTACATTGCAGTAATTGCCACTATTGGCAGAGTGAATGTCAGGATAAGATAAAATACAAGGTAGTATATTTGACCTAGTACTGTCACGGAGCCAAGGTCAACATATAATTCAGAGTTCAATCTCAGATCACATTTGCAAGTGAAATGCAACACTCACCAAATTTGAAAACTGGAGATGAAAAAAGGGCTGTCCCAGAAAAGTTGGGCACATTGTCATTCCACTTACAAGTCAGGTTGCTGGACCAACCCTGGAACAGAACTGGAGATGTTCGTGATGATTCTTTCCTGAATCTGATATGAGCCACAGGATCCAGCTCCTCCTTTCTCAGATGTGGCTCACTGGGGTTCTGACCCGGATATGCAATAGTGCATAGTCTATTCTCTTCCAGCAACTTCACATCTGGTGGCCCCAGATGTGCCTGGGCTCGTCATTATTTGGTGCATTTCACATATTAATATGTTTCATTTAATATTTTCTATAATATTTGAATTTTCTTGTGTGCATTGGGCACTTTAAGGATAACCTTTATAAAAAACCACTCATCAGATTTCTTACAGACTTATTGATAGTCCGTAACCTGAAGAGTGTAGAGATGTTAAATGTTACAGGATCACTAGGACTTACCCACTAGTAAAACAAATATGTGGGTATACTTTACAAATATATTATCAAGGTCACTGCTTCTTGCGGCATTATTTTTTCCTAAATTCTCTTTCCTGATTATCCTGTATTACAATTTATCATTGAGAAGAGTCATGCTAAAGTCTCCATGGTGTGGAAAGTGAGATGTCTGGGTGTGGACTTTATGCTGAAAAACAACTCCAATAAGGATACTTGAAGGATATAGTTACTATAACTCTTATAAAATTAAATAGTGTGTTTTGAATTTCTGAACGTGAAAAAATGCATAATTAAGGGAGTAAAAATTGAAAAATCTAAACTGAACAACATATATATGCAGCTTCATATCACCACTATATTTTAGATTGCATTCAGTTACAATATTAATGACTGTTTAAAATACATTATTAAAATATTCTCCAAAGAAGAAAAGTTCATTGTAAGGAATTTGAACAACATGAATCATAAGATTACATCCAGGATTTAAAAATTTGCACAATGTTATATAGATACATAATATAGATATTATAATTTCTCTTTTTAAAAGAGGATCTTTCAATCTTGTTGATTTTCACCCAAAGCACAATATTAGATTGCTTAGTAATGAAATTTAGGATCTAAATCTAGAAGTGGAAAAGGAAAGGGGAGAGGATTTAAAAAGAAAAGACTAAAAACAACGAAAGAGAGAACAAACAATTTAGTCATATGATGTAATCACCATTTTCCTATATGATCCTTTTGCATATAATAATTCATAAAAATAGACAAGAATGTAACACATTCAAAAAAGAAGACAGTGACAAATTACTAACTTTGACAAGGGTCACTGAAGGAATAAAAAATTTGTGTATGTAGATTTCATTCTCAGAGAAGTCAAATGGAAAATATATTACAGCTCATATTGCATAGAACTCCAGCAACATTACCTCAGAACACTTCCATTCAGCTATCTTTTATTCAAAAACAATGTATTATTTGTTTTAAATAAATTATTACAAGTTAGAATTTTTGGAGTGTACAGAAATATTTTTGAATTGTAACAGCAAAATATTAAATTTGAATCTTAAATGGACAGCATTTATTTTTATACAAGATTTTTAAATATTATTCCTAAATTGTCACATGTAATACTTTTAGTAGGCTGAGCATGTGAATACTAAGATTAATTCCATTTTATAAATAAGAAAAGTTAGTTTCAGTTACTAACTTTGTAGAAGTTGCTATAGCCAGATTTCTAACTCTAAGAATTTGTTTAAAGAATCCCCACCTTTCTGGCTAAATATATAATAAGAGGAGAATGGCAGTATAATTATAGTGTGTCAGCCTTAAAATCATCATTAAATAATGTTCATGAATACTATAATGATACATAAAATGTTGTGCATGTAAGTAATATTTTATGTACTTCTAACCTTTAAATTTCAAAATTGAATAATTATACAATGCTTAGCATTGCTCAAAGATTCTGACCTCCTATGAAGGAGAAGTAGAATATTTGAAAATGAAAATCATTTCTGCTTTACAGCAGGAAAACAGTAATCATGGAGAGAACCCAAAAAGCAATGGACCAGAAAGATAAAAGATTATTTGTCTCTCTGATAATGTTGTGAAGACAATAAGCATGTTCCGAGCAACAAAACCATCCAGGAAACTCTGCCAACAGTGGCCTTTCCCCATTCCCCATGTGGCTTCAAAAGCTGCTCCAGATGATGGCATTTGGAATGCTGGGAAGAGTGAGCAGCAGGAGAGGACAGGTCCTAATTTCCTCTCAAGCAAGCAGGAAAGTTCTAGACATCACTCCATGCAATCTATTCAAAGAAACTTGGGCTTTGCACCTGGCCCATGTCAATGAGGCTGAGAAATGTACTCTCCATTCTTCTACTCAGTTGTCTACACAATAAAGTCAGTGTTGATATACCAATGCCAGTCTGGGTCACTTAGACAGTGTGTGTGTTTTTTTCCTTTTGTATATTTATTATTTATTCAATGAGAACAAATAAAATTTCAGTAATTTGTGATGGTACTTCTAAATCATCTTTCCTTGTTCCTTTGAAGGTTACATAAAAGCTCAAAATTTTGTAAGAGCTGAAGAGTCATCCATGACATAAAAATAAGGATCATATTATTTTCATTATTATAAGAGATATTTTTGTGGAAATAACAGAGTTACTATCCTGGGACTGGCAGAGGGTAGATCTCCTCTGGTAGCCAATGCCAGATGTTTCACTAAGAGGAATAAACCTCCCATAATACACTTAATTTCACAATACTATACCATAGGGGGGAATATCTTCCTGACCCATCTGGTGAGCAGCTTCTGCCCTGAAGCATGAAGATTGATAGCCGGTACAATCGGATCCTAGCTAGTGTACTGTAACTGCAGATGCTCATCCTCTTCACACGAATGTCTAATTATCTGTAGGATCATGTTCTCTCATTCACATCCTGTTGCCTAGAGTTACGTGGGTTAGCAATGTTAATATTCGAATGTTATCCATAAAAACACTCGCAAGTCTTTAATGCATTTTCCTGTCTTGTTTTACTAGCTGCGGGTCAACTGTTTTATTTTACAAACTTCTCACTGGTTACTCTGGGTTCCCCTCCC
Organism: Petromus typicus; assembly: GCA_004026965.1. NCBI lineage: Eukaryota > Metazoa > Chordata > Mammalia > Rodentia > Petromuridae > Petromus > Petromus typicus. The sequence goes on from PVIR01015181.1 coordinate 37,346, forward strand.
CCTAGGAGTTTGCGAGGTGAATTGATAGGTTATTTTGTTTTCCTCAGAACATATGAATGACTCCATTTTCCCTGCCAAATGTCTTTGTTTATTCTCTATGGCAATTTATTGTCATGAACTAACTACTCACTACTAATTTCACTGTAAATTTCATCGAGTTGCCACACACCCTCTTGACTCAATTCTAACAGTTCAATACACTGAATTTATTTTTGGTAGAGAGCTATTAGCACTGGCATCAGCAGGGTAATTAAATTCCCAAACAGAGATATGATTCCCTATCTTCATTATAAATAGAGTGTATATCAAGAAGAACTACTTCTACTTGTATTGAACACACAACAAAAGAACCTGAGGATAATTTCCAGGAGGCATGTGAATTCCAGACCCCAGGGGTACGCCTTCTCAGCATAGCACGATTCTCGGATTATATGGAAAGGAGCAGGATGTAAATTATTTAAATAGGCTGTCATAAAAAAGAACTATCTTTAGGAAAAAATGTAAGGGCCACGTGGAAGATGGATCTTAAATATAAATATGATGGAACATTTGGTCCTCATTCTTTCATTAAGATGGAGGCCAATCCTTATCTAAACAAGCATGGAATTCATGTAATGATCTGTTTTCATTCAGTCAACCAATTCCAGTTAGTCATTTTTTCCAAAATAATTTCTCTCTGTAATTTATGAATTGACTAACTTGGCCAAAATATAAATCTGGAGCAAATATGCTGTTTATTTCATAAATTTGCACTTTTTTTTGTTTTTATGCACCCATGTCACTTACATCATTATTGAAATTGGATTCCTTATTGCCTGGAGTATGTAATATTCCTGCACTCAACTCCAGTCATACGCGTAGAGAACGTTAAAACCAGCAGGTCTGGTCATGGCAAACAAAAGATCCAGAATCAAAATTTCTACATATAAAAATTTCATCCTTGCCTGTAAATAGGAGATATAAGTTTGCCTAAATCTCATGTACTGTAATTTCGAGCTTTAACATAGTAACAAATGTTAGAGATTGGGAAATGCAGAATTGACACTATTCATGAATACAGTGACACAAAGGAGAAAAAGAACCTCATCTGTTCTTTGATATATTATCCAAATATTTTGTCTCAATGAGTGGATTTGATACATTTTCATTTTAAAAATAAATATGATTGAGGATATCCTCATAAGTGAAATAAATAGGGCACAGATAGGTACATATCGCATCTTTTCTCTGGTATGAGAAAATGAAGATGTAAATGAGTCCTAGCATTGTATGTTATATATTGTGAAATAGAAAATGCTCAATGTAAAATAAGGTGAAAGGGGACAATGTTGAGATTGTAACAAAAAAGTAAGGAAACAAATTTT
>PVIR01015182.1:0-38779 GCA_004026965.1 Petromus typicus
AAAAAAAATGTATCTGGTAGAGAAAAAGACTGCAAAAAGGCAAGATAATCCCCCCCAAGAAAACACAAAGAACATTCTTAACATATAGGTAAAGAATCTTGTGCATCTTAAACAGTTATTTCTCATTTTTATGGTATTTTGCCATCAGTGGAGTTTTTAACATGAAGGTGAAAATTTAGGAAAAATTTAATATAACAAACTTGAATGTACATAGCAAATTTTCTCATCAAAGATAATTAAACATACAAATGTATCTGTTTATTATTTTATGTATTTTTTACAACATCAAATTCATAAAGCACCTATTTTTATCTAAATCACAATTAGTTTCACAGTCCACAAAATCTCCCCTCTGAGAATTAAAGAAAAGAGGATCTAATGTATCTTTCTTTGTTCTTTTTATCCCACCCTAGGGATGAACATATCTTAATATTGTCACATAATTCTAAAGCTTAGAATTGCAATAACTTTTTTAAAAAACTTAATTTTGGTTTTTGAAAGTATGATTTTATAACATTAGTTTGTGTTCTGCATATTTGCATGTGGAAAAGGGAAGTGGGAAGTGGAGATTAAAAGCATCTGTTAGAAAACTTCCTCTTTAACATTCTGAGTTTTACTACTGTTCATAATTGATTTTGCTAATTATTTACCAGTTTGCACAAGTCTTCTATAAATACAAACTTACCCTAGATGCCTTGGCATACAAGCAAGTTGCAAAATTCAAATTGTTTCAAATCAAATATAAAAATGGGAAGTACAAGAAAGCCAATAAAGGAGCAAAATTTCCCCATGAGTGGCATATGATTATTTTGTGATGATTGCATTTATTACCTCATGTTTTACATTTTAGTGTCCTGTGACTTTTGGCAATAAATTCTCTGTTTGCTCCCATTCATCATCTGTAGTACAATTAAGAGTAATTATAAGCTCAGAGGACTTTTTATTACTCACAAAGAATAAGACCATGCGTTCAATCATGATACAATTAATTTGGTCACCAACTTGCATTATAAATGCAATTTTTAAATTCATGTGGTATTTAGTTTGGGGAGCATTAATTTATTATTCAGTTTTATCTTTTTGTTTGATATATGTTGTTCTTTCAAATGTATAAGTATCACACTGCTTTTAGCAAATAAACCTAGTCTTTATATATAAACTTAGTCTTTATATATGCATATCAAAAAAATTGAAAGTGCCATGCCAATTATAAGTAAAGGGCCAAGGATTTAGCTCAGGGGTTGCGGGGCTTGTCCTGCAAGTGCAAGGGCCTGGGTTCAATCCCTGGTAACCACATACAACAATGCCTGGAGTGGAGACTCATGACCACCAGCAATCAGAACCACATACCATAGTTCTGGGCCTGTTGGCTCATGTCTGTTATCCTAGCACTTGGGAGGCAGAGGCAGGAGGATTTCTGTGAGTTCAAGGCTGAGTTCAGGGCCAGCCTGAACTACAAAAGCGAGGCCCTGTTTCAAAAAAAAAAAAAAAAGTATGTCAAAAGAAATGAAAGTTTAATAAAGTTAGATTTTATCTTCAACTAATTACACATTTAATTAAAGCTACTTACAAATTGCTTGGAAAACTATAACATGTGACACTTACTTGAAGGAAACGCAGGTTTATTTTGGTGCAGCTTGTAGAGGATTCAATCTATAAGCTGGATCCAATGAAGAGTGGGAAGGACGAGGGAAGCAACAGGAACAAGAAGCACAAAGCGACTTAAATTAGAGAGGGCGATCACACTTCCCAGGCAAGCCCTCTGGCACAGCCGTGCTAAGCAGGCTTCCTCTTCAAACATCACATTTAGCTGTGACATCGAGATATAAACGTTAACACTCTACATCAGGAATTTTTCTATTTTGCAAATTGATTTTGTGGGTCCCTTTTATACATACGTTATGATCACATTTTATATTGAAGGTTTGTAGCAATACTTCACACATTTTGATTCTCATTTTTTCCCAATCCCCTGCCCTCCCTGTAATTCCATGATCTTTTTAAAAATTCTAATCTTTATTGGTACATTATACATACACGTCATGATTGCACTCAATACTACCATAGGAGTTTTTTTGTTCTTTTTCATAATTTTACTTTATTAGTATGTGTTTGTAGTACATGATGATTATAATTCTGGAGGCGAGTTGGTGCAGGTATATGACACATCCTAGTTCTTTTTGATCCCTTTCTCTCCTTCCCTTTGGCCTCAATCTCCTGGTCCATTTCCCTTTAGCAAAAGACCTAACTCCTCATTTCCATTGTCTATGTTTTATTTTGCTCTTCATATTTTGTTTCTCTTACAAGAGAACCCCAAGCTTTTTTAAAACTTTTTTTTATCTTTATTGGTACATTATAAATACACATCATAATCACATTCAACATTGAGAGTTTGTACCAGAATATAATATAACTTGATTCTCATTTTTTCCCTTTCCCCCCACCCTGCAACCCCTCGTCCCCTATATAGAGAATCTTTGTTTTCTTTTTTCTTTATTAGTACCACATTCATTTTCCCCTCATTATTTACTTTACACTCTCTTTTCTTTTAAATATTTTCTACTTGACAATATCAACTATACATACTACAATTCATTTACAACTTCATTTTCTCATACCAAAGAAAAGATATGATATTTACACATCTGTAACCTGGTTATTTCACTTATGAGGACAGCCTCAAAGAACATCCATGTGAGTATGAATGACTCAATCTTATCATTTGTAATGGCAGAGTAATACTCCATTCTATAAAAGAACCACATGTTTTTTATCCAGTCTCCAGTTGATGGACATTTGGGTTGTTTCTAAGAGTTAGCAATCACAAACTGAGCTGCTATAAATGTGGGTGTACATATGTCGCTGTGAAATGAATCTTACAATCCAGGCTTTTTAACTGTTTCTCTTTTTGTTTTTGTGTATCAGTGAGTTTTATATTCACTTTTTGGATATTCTCATATATCGCAGAAGCTTCATTACCCCTTTTTAATTTTTTCACTCTGACTCTAACTATTCACTTAGCAATTATCCTGGTTCACAGGTTCTTCTACTTAGTTCTTTTGTTGACGTTCTTCATTGCATTTTTACGTTACTGATTGCATTTTAAGTTTCAAAATGTTTCTTTGATATTTTCTGTTATTTTGATCTCTGTTAAATTTCTCTACTAAAGTTCTGAATTATTTCTGAATATTCTTGAAGATTGTTCAGCTTCCTTAAAGTACTTGTTTGAATTTTTATAAGACAATGACTATATCTCCAGCTCTTTAGTGTCAACCGCTGCTGTCATTTTGTTGGTTATCACTTTGTCTCACTATCATCATCCCTGTTGTCATAAGTATGTGACTTGCATTGAAAAAGTGGACACTTACTAGAACAGTTATAGTTGGCTGGCAAAGGGGTGGTTCAGAATTGAAGTCTTTCTTGGTCTGGCTATTCTTGTCTATGAACTAGGTCTAGCAAGTAACAGCCTGAAGTTGGTAGCAAGTGCTGTGGTTTACTGTGGCAGGCCAGATTTGTGTTCCAAGGTAAGGTGTTATGCTTTCATTTTTTGTAGAGGGATTATATATCTCTTTCTGCATTTCCTGTGAATGGGAGGAAAGCTCCTGTCCTGTCTACTCATCGTGGTACATCTTTTTTTTCCTTCTTATTTTCAATCAAGTCATATAGTTTGTCACCCAATCTCCCTAAATTAAATGAAGGAATTTTTTGCAAGGATAATTGGAAGGAACATGGTGATACATATATCAACATTTTAGTGCTCTTTGAGATCACATTATTTTGAAATACTTTGATATACCATGTATGTAGTTGTGTAGATTTATGAGTAAATTTAATTTCATATTATTGGCAAATCTTTATGAAAAATGTGTGACAGAGTTGTTCAAACCCTTCTGATCACATAGGTGCTCATGTAGAGAAGTTCAAAGGAATGTGTGAGGTAAATGTGCAGGGGTGACAGAGCTTTGCAGCTATAGCCCAGACCACCTGGAACACAAGGTAAAAGGTTGAACAAATAATAATATTGCTCTATCAGAAACTATAGGATGACAGTCCAAGTGGGACCAAGGCAGATTGCCTTAAGGAGTGTATGTTCTGGGCCTCATCCTCCATAAACTCTGTTTAATTACATAGATTAGCTCTAAGGTCAGTCATGTAACTGACCATGGTTTCCTTTGCCTATCCTTTACAAGGATTTCTGCATTGATTTTTTCTTCCTTTGTTTTTTATTCTTCTCTTCTTTTTCTACCAACAATACCTGTGGAAGCTTTAATTCAGAGCTGTTTTCTGGAGATTTGCTCCCCTTGAAGGGGCTCTGGGAAGCAATCTTCTGAACACTGACTCTGAATAATCTCACCTCTGTGCTCTTTCACTTCGGGAGTAGGACACCTTGCCATTAGGTAATGCTTATTGGGCCTTGACCAGATTACTTATAGAAAACCAAGTATAGTATTGTGTTATTTATTTACAATAAAGGTGAATTGATGTGTTTTGTGCTTCCAATTAGTATAAATGAAATTTTGAGTAGAATTTTAACAAAAAGGAAACTAGATAATGCTGATTTGGGTTGGAAAGAATAAATATAATCATAATGATATCACAATATAAACTGAATAATGTAAGAAACTAAAATTAAAACTAGACTAAATTTATTTGTAGATTAGTGAAACATTTGCAAAAAAATAAAAGATACTGAGTTTAAAAATGAACAGTTAATTAAAATGCACCCTGTCTGTGCTTAACATTTTGCAAATGCAATGCATTTACACTGATGCTGTGGTTTATCATTAAAGCTTCAATCCAAGAATGTGGAAGGGAAAGGTTTTGTTACAGCTCTAATTCATAGCAGAAAAACATACAAATGTTAATGACTCAGCAAATACCATATAACTAGTAAGGTTCTTTGTTATTAAGGTAAGATTCCAAGGACATCATTTTTTTTAGTAAATTATGTGTGTACAAAATAGATAGTACTGAAAACACGGCAGTGAGAGGATTTAGAACTATGAAGTTAATTCTTCACAATTGTAATTGCATACTAATTATATTGCTTAGTCCTGATGTACCAGCTAGTGTGGATTATTTTATTTTACAAAGTAAAGTAATGCCATGTGTAACAAAATATAATTTCTATTTCAAAATGTATTTGTACTTAGATTCGGAATGTGCAGTCTACTTTTCATTTGATAAATTACTGTAATTATTTTAATACTCCAGAACTCTTATGAGTTCACATGAGGGCCCTCCATCATGGCTACCTAGAGGAGGAGTTACATCCTTGAAGCTCAGGAAATATTTACTAAGAGGGAAAGTATCTGGAGGTGGAAGAAGGGCTTTCGTGCTCAAATAGTATGTTTGACACTTCCTGTTATAGTTGTGTCTTGATGTCCACCCAAAGCCTCATATCCTCATACCTGCTTTTTTTTCAGAATCCAGAATGAATGGTTCTGGCATTAAGAGTGTGTGAGAACTAAATCAGCCCACTGATTGGTTTGCATCACTCTAACCCTAAACTATAAAGGAGTCCGAAGGAGGCAGCAAAATGTTGCTAAGGTCCCTTGCTTCCTTGCTCAGCTATCTTCTGCCATCTGTGAAATATCTGGGCTCTGCCTCAGAACCAGCCTACTGTAGGATAAAATCTCTACAATCTGTGAGGTAAGGAAACCTTTCCTGCCCTAACTTTGAGAATTGGGTATTTTATTCCAGCAACTAGAAAAGTGACCAAGACACTTTCCTATGGATATTCACAAGACATCTCCATTGAACAGGTGAATTTATAAAGAAATGGACAATTTTCCTACCGGGAGACTGATTCCCTGTAGCTATTGCAATGTATAATTTTACAATATTCAAAGATAAGTACATTTTATGTTCTAAGACATTGAAAGCTTGTTTACTTCAAAATTTAAATGACTGAAAAATACTTCTGATGTAGAGAGAGGATTTATTCAACATAAATACTTTAGTTGGAGATGTAGCTCGGTGTCATTTGTCTGTCTCACACAGCTCAATTCCCACTACCAATGAGAGAAAAAAAATACTTTAGATGAAAATAGAATAAATAAATGTGAACCCCTTGAAAGTAATCAGATAAATTTGGGTCTGGAATATATACGATGTTTTTTGTTAGATGAAATATTTTTAAAATAAGAAATTTATGAATGTTTAGCTAGGAAATTCATAGATACAGTAGAGACAAAATTAATTCTGCATATGGCTTTGTAATATCTTTAAAGTTTCCATTTCTTTCTTCCACTGACCTGATTACCATGTTATTTATTTCAAAGTTTACATACCTGCAATGGTTTAGAATGCTATCAGCAGCAAAGTGGAGGACAGTGAAAGTTCTTATATGTAGGAGGGGAAAGAAGACCCCATCTCTGATTTGTATGGGAAGTTTTATTTCTTTGAAAAATGTCTTTCATTAGGTACAAGAATTTCTGCTGTTCCTTAAGTCACTTACCAGCTGTTAATGTTGTTTGTAATCAGTCACAGAATCACTTTTGATATTTTCTAGCTAAGTACTGCTCTAAGTAGAATTGTTGTGGCACATTTCATTATATATTAAAGAAAGAGAAATTCTTTAGTAGCAGTTGCCTGAGGTGTTTTATGATTGAACCTATAATGCAATAAAAGGGACAGTACTCTTCTGATCAAGTTCTATCAAGTCCATCTTCCCACTGTGGTGAGCTGTCCACCTAAATAACACCGCAAGAGGGACATGGCAAAAGAATACTGGTAAAACAATTCACATGTGATTCTACTTGAATGATATATTAGGGAAATTCCTCACAACATCAAATATTAGAAGACCTGGGCCGGGGATATAGCTCAGTGGTTCCGGCACCTGTCTTGTAAGCGCAAGGACCAGGGTTCTATCCCCAGTAACCACATAACAATTCTGGGCATGGAGACTCACCCTAGCAGCAACCCGTACCACATACTACAGTGCCGAGCGTGGCTCATGCCTGTAATCCCAGCACTCAGGAGGCAGAGGTAGGAGGATTGCTGTGATGAGTTTGAGGCTGAGCTCAGGGCCAGCCTCAACTACAAAGTGAGACCCTGTCTCAGAAAAAAAAAAAAAAAAAAAAAATGAGAAGACCTAAGCAAGTCCACTAATTTGTTACTCTGGATAATTTTCTTTGTATTTGCCCTGAAAGAAATACAATGGAGCTAAAACGCTACTTTTCATAAATGTTTTGTACATGTACTTTTTAATTAAGTGTTAAATATAGTCTATATGATATCATTATTAGAATCGTGAGGTAAAATCCACATTACAGGTCCTGTAGAGGAGGAACAATTTGCCTGCAGTGTTTTTATCCCTATTTCCTCACTTTCCACTTGTATAAGTGTTTGCATTGTTGGTTCCCACATTAACCTGAGGCCAAACCTGTGACCACAACAACTGATACATTTCCTAACTCACTACACTAATGAGATGAAGCAGCGTTAGAATCTGCTTAAAAACATATAATGATCTGAGTAGCAATTTTCACATTGGGTCTATCAGTCACAAGAAAAAGGATGTGCTTTGCCCTTTAAATGTCATCATCTTAGTGCAATAGAGCTTGCATATTTATCTACACTAAATAAAATTGCTCTCTCTCTATTTAAATAAAGGTTAGTTTTAGTGAATTTTATCAAACTTAGAAATTGACCTAAAATTTCAGTCTGGACGTTTTTCTACATTGTTGAATATTTATGACTTGTCACGTGAATATAGAATATCTCTGTGTGGTTATTCCATTACCTCCTGACAAAGCAAGTATATTTCCACTTAACTAAATGCAATTACACTCATGCTTTTTATTTTACATTGTGTAACAGTTTTTTGTGGTTTAATATATTGAAGATGTAAAGTATTCCTTATTGATTAAATATATATGATTCTTATCTATTTTACAGTCTTCCCTGACATGTCTCTTCAAGGTACCCTATAGCTATCCTTCTCTATCTCTATCTTTACAATATGTAACTATTTTATTTTCCTTTTTCTTTATGGCTATATTAAAATTCTGTCTTATTTTATTTCCTGTCTGACACAAATAAAAGCTCAATAAATTCAAATACACATGTGCCTTCCTTATCTAAAGCCCTGAAGACAACATGTGTTCAGAGTTCAAAGTAATTTCTTTTTACTTTTAGAGACACAAATATGAACAAATAGTAAGTGTCACACCAGACATAAGAGGTTCTGCAGCACTTATGCATAATCAGTGCAGTAGTGTGTCTTTAGTGGACATAATATGACATTTTCATATTCTCGTATTTAGGGATATTTATAGCTTCAGGTCACATTAGGTCTTGCTGCCAAAATAAATACAGGAAGTTTTGTTTTCATAACTTGTAGTTTTATCACTAATGACTAAGGGCTAAATAGAAGAATATGCAAAAATATTAAGACTGTTAAAGATCACATGAAGGCTTAAGAAATGTAGATTTTTCAAACTTTGACTAAAAGGATATGCTGTGAAGATGTTGGAAAGAACTGAGTCTGTGAAGTGGACTCCATATGAAAGGCTAAGATATGCAAAATAAATCCAATGGGTACTTGTTGAATTATTAATTAAAATAGCAATAAAATATCTCAAATGCCTTGTAACCATTCTTTGCAAAACAATATTATTTAGGTTTAATAATTTATTTAAACCTGGAAGGAAGTAGTGATAATTTTACAGATCAAAAAATAAGTGAGTTATTTTTCCAACAAGCACTAATATGACTAAAATTAAATTCACTCCACAAAACATAGCTCTAGAATCCACAGTATGGTACAAAAAATAATCAGTTGGTACAAAAACTAATGACTTTTCATTAATTTCTGTCATATAGCAATATTCAATAAGTATTAGCTCACTGAGTTGAGAAAGTCTAAACTAAACTTACTATCTAAGCAAGTTGATTTGTGTGATGTTATGAAAATATTTTTAACAGAAATGAGTTAAAATCAGACTTTCTGTAAATTAAATCTCTAGTAGTTACTCTGATCCTGAGAAATTTATTTAACCTCTACCAGAGGCAAAATGGTCATGTGTAAGGTTGACATCATAATCATATTTCCAAACTAGCCTTCTGTGAATATTAAAGGTTTAATCAAATAATGTATGCCTACCCAATTTTTTCTAACTTCTCCCACAATCAGGAATCTTTTTTTTTGTTGTTCTATTAATAATGAAGTGTTAGTTGTATATGTAGAATTGGCCTAATTATAGCACTTGGTTATTCCAGCTACCGCTAATCTAGGTGTTTTGTGAATTATTTTTACAGATGTGATTAATACATACAATCAGTTGAGTCTAAATAAAGACTGCTTCCCATAATGCCATAGGACCTACTTCAATCAGATAAGAGACATTAGGAATTAAACTGAAGCTTCTCAAAGAAATTTCCATAGACTTCATTTTCAGCTGCTGTATGGACCACCAGCCCCATAAATTTTAAATTTGTCTACCCATGCTTTAAATAACTGCATAACAGTTCTTCAAAATAAATCATGTATGTACAAACACACACACACACACACACACACACACACATATATATATATATATATATGTTTCCACTATTTTCAGGAAGAAAATTGATAGACTAGATATATTTTCTTAAATTATTTGATTAGGGGCCAGGGATTTAGCTCAGTGGTTCCGGTGCCTGTGCGGGAAATGCAAGGGCCCTGGTTAGTTCCCCGGTAATCACATACAATACTGAGTGTGGAGATTCACGCTCGGCAGCAATCAGAACCACATACCCCAGTGCGAGGCATGGTGGCTCATGCCTGTAATCCCAGCACTCAAGAGGCAGAGGCAGGAGGATTGCTCTGATGTGAGTTTGAGGCTCAGCTCAAGGCCAGCCTGAACTACAAAGCAAGATCTTGTCTCAAAAAAAAAAAGAAAAAAAAAAAAAAAAAAAAAGATTAGTACTTCTGAAAACAGAGAGAATATTTGTAAATTTAACAAAGCCATCCAAGTTTCTACTTGTCATATGACACTCTTCTAGGACAGCTAAGGATATTGGAAACTATAAATCATCCTCTACATTTCAAAACAGGCAAATTTCTATACTAGGAAACCTAAATCTATACTTGAGGTGGGAAGTTTTATAAATTTTGTGTTTAAAAGGATCCGATGCATAACTTCAAGATTTAATTCAGAGATTGTAGAGGCACATGATCCAGGGTTTCATAAGCAGAATTTTTATTAATACCCCTTTATAGTATTCCAATTGTTATTCTTGTTTCAATTCTTAAAGTGGAGATTATCAGGGGTCCCTGCCTGGCAGGGTAATTGCCTCCTGTGCTTCACTCAAACACAGTTATGCTCATATTTTCTCTCCATCTCTGTCTGTCTCTCTTTCTATCTTTGTTTCTATTTCCATCTATCTTTCTTATTATTATTAATTTTGTGTTGGCAATAATTTTAAATACTAATTCATAATTTTGTGCTTCCTTCCTTCCTTACTTTTTAAAAGTTCTTTTTCTTTCTTTCCTTTTTCTGGAGAAAGAGTCCTGAGGTTGTGCATTCTAGGCAAACATTCTACCACTGAGATACAATCTCAGTCCTTTAAAAGGTAATTGGATATTATATATTGTGAAATAGAAAATACTCAAAGTAAAATAGGATGAAGGGGAAAAATAATGAGATAATAACAAAAAAGAAAGAAACAAATTTTATGTATATAGGTGGGTGGTAGGGTGGGTAAGGCTATGGGAGAAAATGAGAATTAAGTTGTGTCTTATAATGGTACAAATTCCCATTATGGAGTGCAATCATGATGCATGTATGTAATGTACCAATAAAGATTTCAATTTTAAAAAAAGGTAATTGGAAGAAAAGATATGTTTCAAGGACTTAAGAATTGTCATATGTTTTTAATAAGTGACTTCTTAAAGGCAGATATATATGTTTAATAATAATATGCATGAAGATATGGTTTATATAACCTATAAACCAATTTAAAAGTTTAGTTTTTAATGCATCAGGTTATATGACTCCACTGATCTAACTTTATAATTTGATTATACTTATACAGAAATATTATTAGCTTACAAGGCCCATGACGTCAGTTTTCAAAATGTTTAGCTGCAATCTCTACCTTTCACAGAATTCTGATTATCTGGAGCCCGTAAGATAATATTTTATTATTTCAAATTCAGTGAGTCAAAATGTGAAGAACTCATTAGAAAATCATTAAACTATCTTACATAGAGAAATTTTCTTTAAAGTTTCAAGGCATAAATTGTGGTCATTATTTTTAAAGTTAATACATAATCTTCACTGAAATGTGGATGTGTTTCCCACTTAGGTCAGAGATAAGACCTCATGGGATTTCCAGAACAGCCATGATAGAACTCTTCCTGATGGCAGAAGAAAGACCACAGCCACCTTCGGTGCAGTAGCTATAACACCCAACTCCAGTACTCATCAAGAGATGGCTATAATATTGTGCAATATTCTGAAAAAGAGCCTGCGTGAAGTTGACATTTAAGAACTCTCCTAACTGTATGTGATGTGAATGTTGTTGAGATGATGATTTCACAGACAAAAGGCAAGAGTTAAAGCACTAGGGAGTCTTTCATCAGGTTTCTGAGGATGATCCAGGAAACCACACTGTGCGACAAGACTGTCAAAATTCTGAGAGGAATCCCAAGAAGGTGATGAAGCTGTTGAGTGAAGGAGAAGTTGCAGGAGAGAACCCTGCTGAGATGGAGGGTGTCTGGGTTGGAGCCAGCATGCTTCCCAGGCTGAGTCAGCTCCCCCAGGTGTTGGTAACTCATAGTTTACACTGCATGCTCTCAGTGATGGACATGCAGATACAGGACTTTATGTTTGCTTTTCTAGGTTTTGCCCTTGCTTTGGTCTGATTTCTTTCTATTTTCCTGTTCCTTCATTTAAAAATAGAACTGTGTATTCTTTGTCATTTTATTTTGGGAGCACATAACTAGTTTTTAGATTTTGTAAGAGTTCACAGATAAGAATTTTTCATGAAACTCCAAAGAGATTTAAGACTTGGACTTTTGAAAAATTGTGAAACTGTTAAGACTTGGAGGAAGCACTTAGTATATTTTGGGTTGTACCTAGGAGAGTTACATCATAATAGGTGGAATTATATACTTGTTCATGTCTTTCTTTAGACTTAAATCTGATTTAAGGAGCTGTATTTTGTTGTCAAATTGACAATGGTTAGATCATATTAGTTAAACTTAGTTGTAAACTTACTAGCAATTGTAAATTTTACTAACTAGAAAGAGCTCTAGACTAAGATGTGGACTTGTGATATGTGTGAGCTGGTAGGAGAAGAGTGGACTTAGAGACTATTTCTAGTCCCAGCCCCTTCTTTTCTGGTTGTCTTTTCCTGACTGAAACCCACAAAACTGTGAGCTCAAATATACATCTCTTCCTTAAACATTGGATGTCAGGTATTTTCTCTCAGGAATGGTACAGCTGACTGATGCAGTGTATAAAATTGGAAAATACTCATTTGTCTAGATCTCATGATTTGTAATAATTTGATAATAAGTTCTAAATTCTACTTTTATTATAAGTGTTATCATGATGATATTTTTGAGAAATATCAATATATTAACTCAAAATTTAAGAAATTTATTATAAAAAGAATAGTTACTTCAGTATTACCATGAAATTAGTGACTAGAGTTGCATCACTGCCTCCCAAATAATTGTTAGGTTTTCAAATCAGCTGTAGAATTTAGAAGCAAATGGTCATATCCCATTTCTTTAAAGATCGTAAGTTTTTTTAAAAAAATAAGTTGCAATCATTTATATTTAACATACCTTGAGGATATCCTCATAAGTGAAATAAATGGGTCACAGATAGGTAAATATCACATCTTTTTTCTAGTATGAGAAAATAAAGATGTAAATGAGTTCTAGAATTGTATGATATATATTGTGAAATAGAAAATACTCAAAGTGAAATAGGGTGAAGGAGAAAAATAATGAGATTATAACAAAAAGAAAGGAAACAAAGTTTATGTATATGGTGGGGTGGTAGGGAGGGTAGGGCTATGGGAAAAAATTAGAATTAAGTTGTGTCATATGCAGGTACAAATTCTCTTTGTGGAGTGCAATCATGATAAGTATATGTAATGTACCAATAAAGATTTCAATTTTAAAAAATTCCATAAGATACAATTTGATCCCAACATTTTCTCTGTTTGTTTAATAAAATATTCACATAATAATAGAGGATAATAAATAAACATTTTGCTGCATAATAATATAATATAAGCATATTAAACAGTGGGCCAGGCTTACAATATATCATCCCATATAGATTCTTTAAGAGCTCAAAAAATGTGATAAAATCCATAATGAATCACACTAAAATACTTATTCAGTTTACAACATTCTAGTGAATCTTTTAATTCAATAGCAATTTAATAAAAATAAATAGAATTGTAAATGAGAAGTAGCACTTCTCTTGGTATGAGGGAAAATATTCAAGATAAGATTACAATAGAATTGTTTGAGAAGTTTTCAAAAATGCTTTCATATATTTTAGTTATGATGCTAATGTATCAAATGTATATGAAATTACTTAGTGTAATTATTATAGTTAATTTTTATAATTAGATTATTTTTCAAATTGTACCAGAGAATTTGAAGGAAAAAGTCAGAAAGAAAAATAAACCAGGAGATAGAATGAAATTGAAAAAATTGAAGAAAGTTGTTATGTTCAGTCATTCAGCCACTTAAGAGTTGTGTTTCACACTATCACAAAAAAAAAAAATCTGATTTTTTTGCTTTGTCCCACACATTAAAAAATGCAGATTTTTATTAGTAAATAGCTTAAGTTATTACAAACATTCAAATTTATAATTAAGATTAAAAATTGCCTTCCAAATGATTGAATGTGAGACTTTGAAGACAATAGAGTAGATTAATCTGGTATTGAGAGAAGGCAGATATTTGAGTTAAATATTAAGTGAAGGTAGAGACTAAAGATCTAGGTGAAGTACTGGTATTCCATGAAGAATTTGATGCACATAATTACTAAAAATGGATGGTAGTTAACGAATCATCTGAAATTCAGGAGCTTCCTGATTCTAATCTAACTACTTTCATACTTAGTTCAGTACTATACAAAATAATTCTTCATAATGAAAAGAATTCTTCTTCATTTAAAAACTTAAATTTGAACAAAATCATTGGAGATAAAACTCTACTTTCATTTATATATTTTTAAAAATGAAAACATCTCACATGATAGTCTTTAGCATCTATTATTAAAAAGATCTTGAAAATGCACATGTCCCGGTGATTCAATTGCTGATTACCATCAAAACAGAAGAGAAGGCCTATTAGGTGAGGAGTTGTAGCGAACAAGTGAGGAATGATGTTCTGGTGGGAAGCGCCAACCATTTCTTCACAGAAGGGATTCGAACATACGTTGGTAGGATGAGAGAGCACTGAGGATGTAGCCTTTACTGGAGCTAAGAGATAAGAATGAAGCAAACCAAATTTACTACCTCTCTTTTCTTCCTTTACCTTGCCTCTTTTTTCTCCCTTCTTATAATTAGAATTAAGGGTAAAAAGCTGCAGCCATAGATGTTTTATTAAATAGATTTTTTTCCTGAATATTTCAAGATTTTCCTAAAGCAATGAACATAAACCTTATTTCCTTCTAAAATCAGAGAAAGGAAAAGATAAATATGGAAGAGAAAAAGGCATTGTAGAATTTAGTATATGGAAATATTGTTTCTTTTCTTAAAATAACTATATAATATTTTTTATGTTTACTTTGCTTTACAAGCAATAATTATTCAACTTTCTTAAACACTGTATTTTTAATAAAAATAACTATAAACCATAGGAGACTACATAATTAGTAGAAAGAAATACGGTATCGGACAAAGTAGGTGATACATTATCTGTAGTGTCGCAAGAAGAGTGAGACACTTTAAATTTTAACCACTTAAAGAGGATTCCATCAGCTGACAATTTTAAATGTTAAATATTAAATGCAATAGGAGGACATCATTGTAAGAATCTACATTTTAAACCTATAGCAATTGCTTTACTATCAGCAGCAGCTTAAAATCATAAAAGTTTTCAACAATAATAAAAATATGAAAGAATGTCAATAAATGAATTTCATCCTATTATTTTTTAGAAAAGATCTGGGAGGAAGAGCTTGAAAAAGCAAAAAAAAAAAAAAAACAAAAACAAAAACAAAAACAAACACAAACCTTCTCAACCTAAACAGCAAACAAAATGAGTTGATATGCTCGTAGAAAGTCTTCAAATGACACGTGGCAGCCAAAGGGATGACAAAACAGCCTGGTTTCGTGTTCATGATGCGCTCATTGTTCTCACCCAGATACCGTGACTCTGGGATGCTCGGTTAGGTGAGGCTGAAGAAAGAAGGAAAGAAAACAGTTTCTCTGAAGAACTTTTCCTGGAGTCTGGTCTCATGGGAAGGTCAAGTTCCTCTAGGTGTCAGCGCATTGATGAGTGGGAGGAGCCAAATTCCCTCTCTTGGCTGGAAGAAGGACAACAGAGATCTATCATTTCTATTCTGGCAGTTGTCACTCTAAAAATGTCCGTAGTAAGACTCCAAAGGTTGCTCACTTAGTTACACAGTAAACAATCACTTAGGGGAAAACACAAGACAGTGTTCTGTGTGGTAGAAATATTCAGAATTATAAAGATGAACCATGTCTGTGTAGCCTAATCCAAAGTGTTGATAAAATGAGAACACCTGTTAAGAGTTCAATTTTATGAGTTTAGCCCCAAAATGCAGAAAGAAAATTATCTTTATTGCATCAGTAAAATTCTTTATTTTTGTTATTGTTTGTAACAAATTACTGATCCCAAAGCTTAGATAACTTATCTCATGTTAATGATAGATCAATTTTTTCAACATTTGTAGAATTCAATAATGATATAGTAAGAAACAGGAAACATTCTTATCTTCTTCCATTTCTCTGGGAGACATCATAGTCACAATCAATGTGTATTTTATTTATAAAATTCTCTAGTATATTAAAGCATAAACATTCTTTTAACCTTATTTCAATGTGACTTGTATATAATATATGGCATGCCACTCATCTAGTGCTAATATATAATGTATCAATAAAATCAATTATTTTAAAAAACAATAGACATTAATGTGATTAATTAAGATTGAAACAACTTAATTCTTCTCAAATGCTAAATGTGACTTATAATAGAATTCTTCTTTTAAAATTATTAGCACATTATGGTATTACAGCCAAAAGTCTCCATGAATAAATGTATAGTACTGATTTTAAAAAAGGTTCAATAACTAATCTCTGAGGCACTACAATATTTAACACGATAGACTGTTTCAGTTTGAGTCTGGATGTCTCCGCAAATCCCAATTTGGTCAGAGATAGCTGAGTCTGGAGTGTGTGATGCTGAGATCAAGGTCATGTGATTCCTAAACTTCTACATGAGAGTGATTGGTTTGGCACTGCCCTACTCCCGTAGTCAGGATAGAATAAAATGGACAGAAAGGTGCTGTTATGGTCCCTTTTTGCTTTTCCTCCTGCGTGGGAGCCATTAATTGTTTCTTCTCTGTGGAGCTCCTCTGCTATGTGCCACTTGCCTGAGAGCCAGCTGATTAGGAACTGAAACTCTTATGTACTAAATAAACACTTTCTTCTTTAACTTTGAGTATCTGGTATTTTGCCACAGAGGTAAGAGAATAGTAACACACAGACTCTGAAAAGTAATATGCAAGATATCCAGAAAGTATTTTTCTATCATGTAGAAGCTATATAGGAAACATGTGTAGCATAAGCAACACAATTTGTAAGTTTTCAAGAAATGAATGTAATTTTATAATAATAGATGGGGACTGAGAATTTGCCATTGAATTTTATAATTCAGAGATCACTGACAATGACATTAGTGTGATCTCAGTAAAGAAACAGAAATAATAACTTAATTAGAGTGAGATCAAGAAAGAATGAGAAGATAAGATTAGGAAAGTGCTTGTAATCAAAATTCCTATGAGAATTTTGTGTGAGATGAAGCATAGAAATAGCTAAAATGCTTGTTTAAAAAAGTAGGGTACACCTTTTCAGGTTTAGTTGTAACTCTTAAAGTTGAAATAAAATTTTTTTTCAGAGGGTGATAGTGTACAAAACTTCTGTATATGGTATGTGAGTTTTAATCAGGTGAAATTTGAGAGGCATTGCAGGCTAAATAGGTTCAAGGCCCTGGTGTCCTCTGTGGCCCCACTGGGCACAGGCCAAACTGCAGTTCTCTGTGCACAACCCCTCAGCACTGAATGTGAGTGTCCTGGCCTTCCCAGACTGTGGGGAAACTGGCTCCTCACGCTTTGTTTGCTCTGGAGGTGTGGTGGGAAAGCTAGCTCAGATAACCTCTGAACTGTCTCTGGGTTCATTCTTTCCTAGTTATGGAGATTAACAACTGAGTACATCTGTTTAACATATTTAAAATATGAAATGATCATTTGAAAGCATCCTTCGTGTTCATTTACAAATGTGTTTTCTCAATATTTGCAAATGAAAATTGACTGAAATTTTTTTAAAATCTTTGAAGTTCTGGTTCCTCCTTGCCTAACAACTCCATTTTCTCTCATTTATTTCTTCTTCTATTTTAATATGTGTCGGGAGGAAGCAAAGCACTTTGTAAACAGCTTAGTTAGAAACTTTGCTAAACATTAAATTTCTTCACTTGTAAGTTCTACTTGCCATAAAACAATAGAGTCTAAATGTATTTTAGTCAATTATCTATCATTTCTTAGTCTCCAAAATCATGTTTCTACTGTCTGTGAGCTCATCAGTTTGAGCTTTAATTATCACATTTCTAGAAATAGACTCTGCATGCTTATTTATATATTCTATCAGAAGTGTTTTCTACAACTTGCATTTTTTTCTTTCTTAGCTCTCACTAGAATTGCCTTTAAAAGCCTACTTAGTTGAAAAATGATCATTGTTCTTTCTCACACAAGTCCCAAAGTATTTTCAAATTCAAATTATTACCCCTTCTGAAATAATTTTCCAATTTTAGCTATTTGTTACAGGTTCCAGTAGCACATCCACTTTTCAGTACCAGTTCCTGTCTTTGCACTGCCATAGCAAAGTACCAGAGATAGGATAGCTTAAAAGCCAATCATTTTGCAGCAAATAGAGGCTGGAAAACTGAGACAAAGTTGCTGGTATTTTGTATACTGGTGAGAGCCTTCCTCGAGGTTCCAGATTACTGTTATTTATATACTTGTACAGCAGAAAGAAGACCGGAGAGTTCCCTGAAGTCCCTCTTGAAAGGACATTAATCCCATTCATGAAGGCTTCTACTCAATTACTTAATTCACACCTAAGATTCTGTCTATTAATTTTATCACATTAGAGGTTAAAATTTCAAGATGTGAATTTTGGCAGGACACAAAGCTTCAATCCATAATCAACTGAGATCCATTTCTCTGTTAAAAAATGAACTTAAAATAAATTCTAAAACGTAAACACAAAACAGAAAATGAAAAAACTGTTGGTATAACAATAAAAATCTAGATTATTTTAAAATTATTTAAGAATTTAAAAAAATAAACCTAAAATGTTACATAAAAATACATTGTAGTTTAGATTTATTAATATTAAAATCTGATGTAAGTAAAATGTTAAGAAAGTTAAATGAGAACCACAAATCTCAAGCTATTTGTAAAAGAAATATAATGTTTTGTTTGTGAAACAAAAATGAACATATAAACTTTAATAATACGAAAATAAACAACCCATTAAGTAGGTATGCAACAAATATGAACAGATAACTCAATAAAAATATGTTTTAGAAATGAAAATATCAACAGACAGTAAACATTATTTCCATTAGAAAATTTCAAATTAAAATAAAAATAGCATATAACTATACAGTTTTTTAAATTGCTAAAGTTAAACAGAAAATGACAATACTAATTGTTACCCAGGAGATGAACTCATGCACAGGTAGAGGTGGTCTTATTTATTTGCTGATGCAAATACAAAATGATACAAACACTTTATTGGGCAATTTAGGAAACATAATTGATTTAAATTACTCTCAAAGAGATATCATTCATAACACTTAAGTACTTAAATATAGGTTGTACAAATCGCTTTCTTCGAATGAGTACAATATGAAAAAGATATAATTGTTAAGCTTATCAAATTGATTGACTTAAGGGATTAGTAAGCCATAGCTCTGGGTGTGTCTGTGTGAATCAGAAGGAAATGAATTTGCATAGTACACTGAGTTCCCTGATTCTTCTCTATCTTGTTGGCTTCTGGGATGCCATGAATGAGTATCTTTTCCATGCCATTCCTTTGCCCCATGCCATTTGTCTCTTGAGCCAGTTTACCATGGCTGAAATCTCTGACCAATGTGTAAAAAGGAAACTTTTTTTCCATTAAGTTGTGGGTGGCAACAATTTTTGTCCAGCAATGAAATATTATCAATAATGAAAACTAATACCAGAAATATGGTCATTGTCCTAACAACCCCTGATAATGTGGTTCAGAAACCTTTAGAATTCATTCATAGGTTATGGTTAGAATTGTCTGAAAAACTTAGCTAGAAAAATTAAAGTAGGGTTGATGATTAATTCTGGAAGTAGTTCAGAAGACTAGATGCTGATAGGAATATAGTCAGTAAAGGACAGTCTCATGAAATGAGATGGAAATAAGAATGCTTGTGAACTGGACTTTAGGTCAGTCATATACATTCTAAGGAACCTGTCAAAGAGTCCATATTCTAAGACTTTTGTGAAGCTAAAGTTAAAGGTAGTATACAGCTTAATCTGATGAATAAAATTTCAAGGCAGTACAATGTTCAGGTTTTGGCATGGGTATTGTTGGCTAGCCATGTGCAATGAGAACTGAGAGCAAAAGGAAGAGTTGAAATAGTTTTTTAAAACATGAAATTTTCCAGAAAATCAAAATATAAAATTAGTGATAAAGCAGCTTTGTTGATGGAAAGATTAGTGCCTTTAAAAACTAGCTAAATACTTTGTACAGTAATAGTGGGAAAGGTACTTTGATTGTACTTTACAAAAGGGTGGAAAAATACAAACATTTTTGAAAGACTTTGCTTTGTGAAGAATAGTCAAAGACTTCCTGCTCATTCAAGACCCTTTAGGATATATTTCACCTCATTCATCCATGGATGCACTCGGGTGGTTGCAGCCAGATCCAAGAGGACCTGACTGTTACTCATACAAATGGTAAGCCTTGGTATTGTCCACAAAATAATTATTATTTTGCATGCTGCAGGACACAATTGTGGAGCTTTCCACTCAGACTCACAAGAAGCACTGAGAGACTAGGTATTTTTTTTTTTAAATCAGGGTTGGAATCCATGGTATTAATCCTTCAGTAGATGAGACATGACATAGTGGGAGGAAAGCTGAAGTACACTAGAGACCATAAGAAATTGGAGGTGCCAGGGACACAAAATGTCTGCTGAAGAGAGCTGCAGAGCACAAGTGGAGCCAGGCCCAGGAGCGACGATGTGGGCCCATGCAGAACCTGTCCTAACCCTCCGAAATTCATACCACATAAGCAAGTTCCTTGGATACTTACATGGCAGTATGTGATTTAATATTTTCTATTTTGGTTCTGTCTTAGTCTGATTACTCTCTGTTTCTTCATTCCTTCTTTTTAGGTTAAGGATTTTACCCTGTGCCATTTTATACTGGGGTATGTAATGTGCTATTTGTATTTTGCTGATACATGGGTCAGAATCTCACAGGAGACTTTGGAATTGGACTTTTGAACTACTTAGACTTAGTGGGATTTTTAGAAAGGAATATACTCAATCATTAGGTGAGATAGTTACATCTTATTTCTTGGTGTTATGACCTTATACTGTCCCAATTTGGAGATTTAACATGCTTTAAAGAGATGTGCTTGCATGTCAGATTGACAAGGGGGGAACTTGTAATAGTTAATCTTTATTGTCAAATTCATTGGCTTGATAAGTCCCTAAGAGATTAGTAGAGCATACCTCTGGCTTATCTGGATGGATGATAGAAGCTGGACTTGAGGGCTACACCTAGGCACTGGCCTTCTGTGGCTATTTCTTTGTCTGTGCTTCCTGTCTGCTCTCTGGTTCATAGCTTTTTCTTAACATGCCCTACAACCACGCAAGTCTTGAAAGTGGTCACAGTAAAATATTTTCTATTTCTTTTCCCCTTTTAGCCATATTGTTTCTTCATTTTTATTTCATAATAATATTTTACTCAACATTTTTATTGTACTTGCTTTTGATAAATTCATATACAGACATTTATAAGCCATTATCAAAACTGAATTACTTTTATAGCTATTTATCTCTCTCACTAAATAGAATTTGTTAGGGATATTACTGTCATACTATGATTATTCTTCTGGATCATGGAGATGGATTATTTCATCTAAGTCAATTAAATTTGATAACATTTGTATTACTACTATATCTCATTTCCTATCAAAATAATATTTTATTTTCAATTTAAACCACATATGGTTGACTGGAGACTCATTCTCAAAACACCTATATAGAACAGATAACCTAAAAAAATGAAAATTAAAAATAGAAGAACTGTGCAATTCCAGGCTTGTCTCAAATACCATAAAATATCACAAAAAATAAAAACATCCCCTAAAAATAAAGCTTAAGGAAGATTTGGTGGTGTTATCTTTAAAGGATACTTTTTCTTTTAAATGAAATCTTTATTGGTACACTACATATACACATCATGATTGCATTCCACAATGGGAATTTGTACCAGTATAAGACACAACTTAATTCTCATTTTTTCCCATACCCTATCCACTCTACCACCCCCCTACATACATGAAATTTGTTTCCTTTCTTTTTTTTATAATGTCATTATTTTCCCCCTTCACCGTATTTCACTTTTAGTAATTTCTATTTCACAATATATAACATACAACTCTAGAACTCATTTACATTGTTATTTTCTCATACCAGAGAAAAGATGCAATATTTACCTATCTGTGACATATTTATTTCACTTATGAGGATATTTCCAAGGTATGTCCATTTAAATATAAATGATTCAAACTTATCATTTTTTATGGAAGAGTAATACTCCATTCTGTAGAAGAACCACAGCTTTTTTATCCAGTCTCCAGTTGATGGACATTTGGGTTGTTTCCAAGATGTAGCAATCACAAACTGAGCTGCTATAAACATGGGTGCACATACATCACTGTGATATGAGTCTTTTAATTCTTTTGTATATATACATAGCAGAACAATGGCTGGGTCAAATGGGACCTCCAATTCTAGCTTTTTGAGGATTCTCCAAACTGATCTCCACAGGGGTTGTACGAGTTTACAGTCCCACCAATAGTGGAGAAGGGTTCCTTCTTTTCTGCAGTCTTGCCAACATTTGTTGCTGGCTAATTATGAAATGGCAGCCATTCTTTGTGGAGTGAGATGAAATCTCAGTGTTGTTTTCATCTGCATCTCTCAAATGACTAATGATGTTGAGTGTTTCTTCATATGCTTCTTACCTGCTCTTACTTCTTCCTCTGAGAAATATCTGTTCATTTCAGATGCCCATTTTTGAACTGTGTCTTTAAATTTGGGTGGGCTTATTTTTGGATACTTTTTTGTAAAAATTTTTTTCTATATAAGATTGTGCACAAGGTTAGATAAAAAATCTTGACAATAAAAAGAAAATGCATCATTGACAATAATTGGAGTAAATCCTTAGAAATGTAAATGAAATCATAACTTTCTACAAAACAGATTCTTTCAGGAAAAGCAGTAACTGGGATGGATTTACCTATTTTAACACAGAATGTGGTTTATGACTAGAAACTGTATTATAAAAATGAATACTTCTTGGTGTTCTGGATGGTTAAATATTGTCAACAATTCTGTTTTAGTTTTCAAGATCTTGTTGTCTTCTGGCATTTAAAGATAGTAAAAAATTTAATAGAAAATACCATTTTACTCAGTTGACTTGTTTACAATAAATAATTTAAAATGATCCGCTATAACATGTACTGTTGGCAATATAATAATCCAGAAATAAACTGTCAATTCATGAGGAAATGGATACATTATGGTGTATTTAATTTCAATAAAAATGAAAGTATGTGTCATATGCTATAAGGCAGAGAACATTTCCAAAGGCCAATGGAGGAGAGAAACTCGGTAATGATTTCCCTTGACAGACCATGTTTTAGCTTCAGAACATTTTACAAGAATAATAATTTACAGGATAGGTCCACCCTGGCAAAACTCCAGGAATTCGTGGATTGCAAAGTACTATAAATAAATTATGACCAAATATTGAGCAAGGACCTATTCCAGTGAAGTACATAGCTCTTGTGGGCAAATATTTGAAAGAGCAATGCATTTATGTCTTGAAAAATGAAAGTTTGTAACAAGGAGAATATGTTTAAAGTACATATTCTGTAGAGGAATATTTTACATAATGAATTGCTCATTTTCTTTCAAATTTCTTTGAACACAGGCCCAACAATTTTTCTTTCCATCAGAAAATCTACATAGGCACATACATAAGCGTTTTGCAAATAATTAGTACTCTTGATGTACGTAGAATCAAAATAAATTCAGTCTATTTATTTGAAATATTTATATATATGTATATATTGTAATAGAGTTCATTGCAACGGAACAACTGACTGTAGCAGTTTGAAACAAAAATAGTGGATAATTTTGGAGATAAACAAATTTTAAAATATAAATAAAAATAAACAGGTTAAAATACATATTTCATGTATAAAGTTAAGAATATATATTTCATATCTACTCCAATTCAAAGAGAATAGGACGTTTGTAACAAAGTCTATGTGAATTTCCAAGATTCCCAACTTGTCATCTTCCTCTGTATTAAAAAATATATAATTACTTAGATTTAGAGAGAGAGCAAGGAACTATACGCTAGTATAAATATTATGGTAAATATCTTGCTCCCTGTATAAGATGAGGATTTCACACATTTATAATACCATTGTTAAATCTCTTCAATGTGTGGTAAAAAGTGTAATCATATGAATAATCTAAAATTTCATAAGCTATTGTCATATCTCTTATGGTTACTCAAACAATATGACTGTTACAAAAACAAACAGAGGTGGACGCTGGAAACCTAAAGAATGTTAAGAATTCTCTTTGACTGCCTGTCTGACTGTCTGTCTGTCTGTCTCTCTCTCTGTCTCAGTCTCTCAGTCTCTCTCTGTCTCTGGCTCTGTCTCTCTCTACCTCTCTGTCTGTATTTTCTCTCTCTGTCTCTGTCTCTGTCTGTCTGTCTCCCTCTGTCTCTCTCTGCCTCCCTCTCTTTCTCTCAGTACTCCTTACTGGAACCTAACACTGTTATAAATG
Organism: Petromus typicus; assembly: GCA_004026965.1. Taxonomy (NCBI): domain Eukaryota; kingdom Metazoa; phylum Chordata; class Mammalia; order Rodentia; family Petromuridae; genus Petromus; species Petromus typicus. The sequence goes on from PVIR01015182.1 coordinate 24,353, forward strand.
TCAGTATGCAATTCAGAGCCTTTAGATGATGAAAGAACAAAACTGAGTAATTCTCACAATTTTAAATTCAATCCAAGATATGTCTGATTACACCAAGGCATCACTCATCAAATCTCCTGACAGTAGGTATAAAGGAGCAAAGTACATGGATGAGACAGTCACTTGAGTCAGAAAATGTCCCCAAACAAACATCGCTGAGAATTATTATTATTATTGGATTTGGGCCAGTAACTGAAGAGAGAATCAGCAGAGAACATGAAGGAACCTAAAAGCTATGGTCACCGGCTCAGCCTCTTTTGTCTCACACTTTGAGAATGATTGGAGAGCAAGTATCAGTCAGAAGGATGAATTTAAATGCAGATCTGGTGTACATATTCATCAAATAATAGATTTTAAGAGCCATTACAAAAAATATTGAGGAAAATAAAATATAAATTTCTGGTAAACAGAGATGCACAGTGATAAAATAAGAATCAGATAAGAAGGAAGGTAAAAATATTAAAAAGACTTTAGATGGATACATTTGAAGTCAAGATTTATCGAATAGGGAAGAGTCCATAAAATCAGTTGTGGCTTTGCAATGACCCAGAAATTAGTGTTGTTCAATCTCTCACTTGGAAATATGAAAATTCAACCAAAAAGAAGACAAAGTGTAAAAGCCAAAATTGAACAGTTAGGTCATTTGAATTTACTAATAAGCCAAGCTATAGGTGAGGGCCTGTGGAACAAAGATTACAGATCACTTATGGTGTATCCTTTTTATAATGCACATATAATACAACATTTTAAAAAAGCTTAATAGCTTCAAATAATGTTAATAAAATTATCCATTAGATCAACAAGCAATTTTATTCACCATACTGAAAGGAGAAACCACAAATGCAGAAAATAAGTACACAGTAAAAATAGAGTAAATGGAAGAAACATACAGAAATACACAATGTATATTATACAGATAAACATGTACAATATTAAAAATAATTCAATGATAAAATTATCCACATTTGAAGTGAGGAAGGAAACAGAAAATACTCAGCAGGAAAGTTTAACCCAGAGATTTATGTAATTGCAGAACAATTGAAGCATCTGCAAAAGTAATGATTGAAGAAAATTACACTAAATTGAGGGAAATTAAGATATGCAAGAATCATATGAGACCATCATCATTACCTTACCTGGCTGTAATAATAAAAAGATTCTCCAAGAATCTAGACTGAGACTACATTATTTATGTTCCATGTTGATATTGGCTGCAGAATAATCACACATACATTTCTTCTTGCAAAGATCTTACATTACTTTCTCTTTTCTTTTTCATAAAAATTCCATTTGTATGATACATTTTATTGTTTTTCTAACTCTAGGGGGAATCAGAAATGAGATACCTTTCTAGAGACTGATACTACTAGTATAAGAATTGACTAATGGGCAAGAGATTTAGCTCAGTGGTTCCAGTTCCTGCACAGCAGGTTCAAAATCCTGGTTTCAATCCCTGGTAACTACATACAACAGTGCTGGGCGTAGTTACTCACACCCATCACCAATCAGTACCACACACCACAATGCAGGAAATAGTAGCTCATGCCTGTCATCCTAGCACTCAGGAGGCAGAGGCAGGAGGATTGCTGTGAGTTCCAGTCTGAGTTCAAGTCTAGCCTGAACTACAAAGTGAGACCCTGTCTCAAAAAAAAAAAAAAAAAAAATTGACTGGAAACTACAGTCATCTGATTTTTTGACAAAGTAGTTCAAAATATATGTTGAAGAAAAATAAAGTCTCTTTAACAAAAGCTGAATATTCCTGGGTAGAGCATTTAAACTAAATCTCCCTCATTCTATATAACGATTAGAAAAAAATGGATTAAAGTCTTAGGAAGAAGTCCTGAAACTTGGAAATTGCTAGAAGAAAACATAGTGGAACACTAAGTCACAGATGTAGGTACAGACTTCCTGAGTAGGACTCCAATAATACAGAAAATAATAGTAAATATTGACAAGCTGTGCTGTATCAAATGAAAATTTTCCACATTAAAAAAAAAAAAAAAAACATAGGATAGAAAAGGCAGTCCACAGATAAGGGAGAGCTTCAAGTCTGGCTAGGGCAAGTGAACCGTGTGCCTGTCTCCTGAGCCTAAAGGTTGAGCCTCCGTCTCTCTGCAGATTTGGAGACCCTTAGGGGCTTGAGCACACTCGCTCCCACACGTTGAACCTTGTCAGTGGCCATCTTGGTAGCCCCACCCCTCTTGTCTCTCACCCATGGCCTCACCTCCCCCCATAGCTAATGCCATATAGACCATCCACTCAGAAAGTTCTCATATTGGGCAAAACCCTAGGTCAATCCTATAGACCCTCCTTTCCTCCTAGCCTTCACCCTGCCCTGTGACCTTTTGCTATATGTGACACTTAAGCCTGAATAAATCGGAAGTTCCAGAAACATTCCCCAGGGTCTGTGCTTGACTCTGCGCCTCACCCTCTCAGGCCGGGAAATCCTCACATAGACAACAACCAACACACAGAATGGGAGAAAATCTTTGACAACTACTGTTTCAAAAGAAGACTAATAGGATCTTAACAGAAAAAACAAAAACAAAAAAAAAAAAAAAGAAAAGAAAACGACATTAAATAGATATTCCTTTTAAAATGAACTATAAATAGTCAAAAATCTATGAAAAATTATTTTCAACCTCTCTAGCCATCAGAGAAGGCAAATCAAAGCCACACTCAAGTTACATCTCACCCCAGTCAGAAAACTATCAAGAATACAAAATGTGAATGTTGGGAGGGAGTGTGTGTGTGTGTGTGTGTGTGTAGGAGAGAAACCCTCATCTACTTTTGGTGAAAGGTAAAGTAGTTGAGCCACCAGGGAAATATGTACCTAATTTTCACAAAAAACTAAAAACAGAGTTATCATTTCACTCTGCTGTCCCAATCCTCACATACTCGGAATGAATTAGAGTACAGATGCTATTGAGAGACTTTGAGACCCATGTATATCACAGCACCATATATAGTATCTAAACCTATCTGCCACAAACAGATGAATAAATAAAATATAATACATATATACACTGCAGTCGTTAAGCAATAAAAAGCAAAATCACATGCTTTGCAGTAAAATGAATAGGACTGGGGATGTCATCGTAATTGAAAAAAGTCAGGCTCCAAATGCCAAACATACTTATTTCTTTCAGTGTGCAATCTAATAAAAAAAGAGATGGCATGAAAACAAGAGGGAGATTATTAAAGAAGAGGAAAAGGGTCAGGGGATGAGGAATGGAAAGACGAGGAGGGGTGTGAGGAAAATGATGGCAGTTTGTTACATGAACATACAAATGCATTAAAATGAACTCCACTGTTCTGGACAACTAAAAATCCACAAAAATGTGAGGAGCTGCTCACTAGTCCTTACTGGAAAATGCAGCAATTTGTACGAAGAAGCAAATACTAAATACGCTGCATGTTTGTGTCTTCCCAAAGTCACACATTTCATCCATTTATTTCTCTCATTACACTTTTTCAGTTTTGCAGAATTGGCATTTCTTGACCACGATCACCAGACTCTGGGAAACTATTTGACCTGCTGTCAGCTTAGTTCTTTGTGTTTCAAAATTATTTTGAGAATTATACATTCTATGAATTTCCATGTAGATTTCATAGTCAGCTTCTAATTTCTATCTGAAATACTTCTACTATGGGACAGATTATTTCAAACCCACTGATTAATATTTGAGGAATAATAAAACTTCCAACTTAATGGGTGTGATACTTTTAATTTATTCAAGCTTTTAAGAAGTTTTCCTCAGGAATGCTTCGTAATTCACATCCATTTATATTAAATATATTTTAAACATTTACTTCTGGATATTTAATGATTTTTTTAGCTATTATATGTCTAGCAATAGGTGGAAATTCCATTGAATTTCCATATAGATTTTTACATAAATATTTTTGTACCTTGGGACTTTTGTGAATCCACACAGTAATTATATTTACTTTCATTCCATGACTCAAACATGATCATGTCACCTGAACATGATGTTTGCTTCACTTCATGCTTTCCAAACAATATGATCATTATTTATTTTGCTCCCTTGTACCTTTCTAAGATTTGTGCTGAGCAGAAGCGGTGCAGTGGCAAAGCCTTGTCTAGTAGTCAGAAAGAAGTCATTTATCTTTATATTGATATAGTTAAATGGCATCATCTGCAGAATTCTCCCACTTAACTTTCATAGCTGGACAATGTTTTATTCTCTTCATAACATTCTAGGAGTTTCACAAGGTAGAAGTGTGTAATTTGTCAGATTTCCTTTCCTTATCTGCAGAGATCTTGTTTTACTTTTTCCAGTTACTGTGTTAATAGATGAACAATATTTCTGGGATGTCATAGATATATCCACCTTGAATTCTAATATAAACTGTATTTTCACTCATTATGCTTTGTATATGTCATTATAGTTCATTTTCTAGCATTTTAAAATATACTTTTCTTGTGAACATGAGATAGTCTGTACTTTAACTGGTTAGTGTATATTACTAAATCTATATTTTCTAATTCTGTGTCAATACACTGAAAATCAGTAATGCATTTCATTTTTAAAGTTTTCTCCAAAAATTTCAATGCATTATTTATACTATATCTTTATTTCTGTTTATATGTTAATTTTAAAAAAATAACACTTGAATAAAATAATAGCTGTTTTATGAGTCTTGATGATTTCTAGGTATATTGCTTTTAAAGGACTTTTGTTTCACTATGATAATATTTCCTTGCTTCTTTGAGTATATAAAGTTGTCATTAAACTAAGCATTTTATGTATTTTAAAATTTTACATTGGTGATGTCTTCCTTGAAAAAGCATTGTTTCTGCTTTTGTGAAGAAGTTTATATCCTTGCACTTTAGTATGATCCTTTGATAGAAATATAAATAAACATTGCTTAATAAAAAATATTTCCTCAAAGCTTCTTAATGGCTGATCTAAACTGTCCTACACTATGAAGCAGCATCTTTTCTAGAAGCTAAGAAGTGTGTGGGTGTCTGAATGATTTCTCACCAAAACAGTGAGCTGAGACTCAAATATTACTTGCTCCACAGGATCACCCAGATTACAGGTTGTATTTTCTTAGCCTTCCTGCATAGAGGTTCACCCTAGTCAAGCTGAGATGCAATGGGGCCCTGTGAAGATTTCCAGAGCCTCTCAGTGTGGCTCTTTTCTCTTGGCGCTCTTCTAACATTTCAGCCTAACTGAGCTTCCTTTGGGTTTACTTGGAGTCTCTTTGCTCTATATTTGTAAAATGCTCCCATAAAAATTTCTAGATTTTCAACTCATGCCTAATACTTATTCTCTGTCATAAATTGAAGTCTGGTACTATTAGTGGAGAGTGCAGTATGTGGTGAAATCAACTACTTCATAGATGGTTTCTGTTTTCTTTTGTGGTGGAAGATCCAGCCAAGTGCCACCTACTTCATCTTGAAAAATGGAAGCAGAGGTATGTATTGCATGGATTCAAGCACAAAACAGCAGAGCAGAATCTAAATATGGTTCTCATTTGCCAGGTAATACTAGGAAGTAAGAGAAAAACAAGAGTATTTCACTTATCCATATGAACAAGGTGATCTTATTTTCATAAGTAGTTCACAAGAACAGGAGGTGGTAGAGAACAACAGTATGGTAGGTTCCATGTATGTAAGTCTCAGTATGTACATACCATAGGATAAGGAGGTGTACAGAGAATGGGGTGAAATGACAGGATATTGAGGGCCGAGAGCAGGATATTTACGATTAAGATTTGGAGAAGCTTCTGCAACAAAAAACTATTTGAGGAAGAAATAAAGGAGATAAAAGCATTGTAAGAACAATACACTACACAGAGAGGTCAGGCGTTGGCAAAAGACATCTTGCTAAATGGTGAATTCATAGAAATTTCACTTATTACATGTGAGTAGTTCAAAATGTGAAGGTTGGGATTAATATAGCCACTGATGATGAAAAACAGTCTGCATTTTCGTAAAGAAAATCTGAACAACTCTGGGCCACAAATGCAGAGTACAGAGGATGCTGAGCCCAAATAGAAACCACTGTCACCAAAGCTGAAGAACAGAGAAGAAAAAAGCAACAAAGTACACCTTTGGGAACAAGCAGTCTCCCCACAGGATCAATAGGTTTTAATATAATAATGTCTGATGTTAATCTTAAAGAGGGTGATACAGTGGTTAGTATTTTCAAATAAAGTCTGAACCCCATGAATTTTGTGCTACTCATGAAAATAATGTTACACACAATAAACTCAGGAAAGCCTGGTATAATGTTAAGAGCAAGGGCTACAGAGGAAAACAAGCTAAATACCACATTCATTAATTCTTCTGACAAATGTATGATCTTGAGCAAATTTTTTTGATGTCATCATGATACTGTGCTCTGGAGAATGGAGCAGTCAAGCCTGAAGTTTTAAAATTATAGTTATATATTCCTCAAAACAAAGTTCTACACAGACTCTTTCGTCACCTTTGCAGTTGTGAGACCTACAGGAAAGGTTTCCTATATGGGAACCTGAAGAGAAAAACCCATAAATCTCAGGAAAATAACTTTCCTGAGATATCAAGGTCATCACACCTCACTATGGTGGTGATACCTAGTTGGTCTGTGAGCAGCCTTTTACAAGAGTGGAACAGAGTGTTGTAAGCATACGAAGAACTTCCATCCTTGGTGAGGTTATGTAATGACACTTCACACAATTGCTGAGAAAATTTTCATTACAGTTCTATGAGGTAAACTCCAGCAACGACCTCGCATCTCTTCTCCCCTGTATTCTTAGCAATTTCCAACTTGTACACTTGACAAAAAAATACCAAATTCAGAACAATGACAAAGGCATTCAAGAACATTCCTTATTTGGCCAGAGCACATTAGAACTTTGAAACAAGAGGTACTGAAATATAATTCAAATATTCTCTGCATTTCTTCTATTTTTTGCTTCTCATGTTTCTTTCATTTCTGCATTTTCTTAATTGAACTTCTAAGGGTGCCTATTATTGTGACCTGTCTCAAATTGTTTTAAGGTTAGATAAGAAAACAATATCATACATTGAACTAATCCTAATTGAATAAGAAAAATTAGTGATATAACCATAAACAAAATAAAAATAGAACACAAATGTTGGAAATTCTCAGTTCTCCTGTGCATATGCTTTTGTTCATGGAAGAATATGGCCATTCACAATACTTCTGCCTTGTTTGACTATAAACCTATAAGTCAGAATTGATAAACCACACCTCAAATGATTCTAATATTACCAGACTTTAGTAAATAGTTTATATTTCTTCTATAATGAAATGATTAGGGTTCTGTTAATTTAATATATTCAAATATTATCATCTACTTAATTACCTAAACCAATAAATTGCAGGGCATTTTCATATGAAATACATTGTAAAGAGGTAAAATTTATCTAAAGCTTACCAGATTTTGTCATATAACAGATACTATCTTTTCCAGCCCAGTTCTAGTATTTTATTTTTATTTTTATTTTTAACCTCTGATGAGGATCATTGAACACACCCTTATACTAAATTTCCAGTCAGTAGTTTTGTCCCCTAGTTCTAACAGCTAGATTATTAAGCAGATTAATGTTAAAAAATGCAAATTAATTTTCTGTTGAGATGATGCTCATATTTACTTATTTACTCAGATAAGTTGTGTGTGACTGCCAGTGTCGGGTTTTACTATCATTTATACTTGTACTTCATAGCGATATTTGTTGGCTTTTGTTTTCTCAGTGTATCTCAATATTGAGAAATGCCTGTCCTTTCCTTCCTTGGCCTCTGAAACTCACATCACTGTGTAACTAGCTCTTTGAAGAAACCTCAGTTTGGCATTGTTTCCCTTCAAGAAACCTTTTCTCAGTAAATAAGTTAAAGATATTTTCTCTGGCTCTATGCTTTGAAAAAAGCAAAAGGAAATTATCAGTTTATCTCCATCACAAAGTCTTGGGCTGTTCCAGCCCTGCTGTGCAGGAAGCTCTGAAGCAGAAGGAAGTGGGTAGATAAACAGGGAGCAGCAGGTGTGTGCAGGACCTGCAGGTGGGCTCTGGAAATACGAACGGAGGACAGACGTCATCTTCTACAAGCCATGAAGATCTTTCATACCTTCAATACTGCTTTTTGTTCAGGGGTAATATCAGTCAGAGACTTACAAATAAAATAATTTTCAGCAAATACAAAATTGATCTAGTGATTCACACCTTTTCTTATCACAAGTTGTCTGATTTTATGAATTAAGCTTTTTAAAATTATATATAAAAATATTAACCCTTTCTCTTGTGGATATAGAAATAACCTTCCAATGATATTATAAATCATTCCATGATATTTCAACCAAGTAGAATATCTTTACACTTTTATTGTTCTTGTTCTTTTTGTATCAGTGAAAAAATGTATTTTTGAACTAGTTTTCTTGTACTCTATTTTTTAGTTGGAATTAATATTAAAAATCATACGATATGAACCTAATATTAAAGAATTGAATTGTTGATTATTGCTATTTTTAAAATTACTGATTGGAGGGTCCTTTTCTGAAAAGAGGATGTCTAATCAGAATATTTTACTAGTGGTGCCTGATTCCTATTTTTCTTCATAGAATTGTTAATAATTTTTGTTATAAAATCATCTTTTATACAGCTTTATTTTATGTAATTCTAAACTGAATACTTGATATTGTTAAAGACCAGGACTAGTATTTTTTATTGAACTAACCTGCTCAGAAGTAAGTCTGTTCTGTTTTTTCCTCTGGACACGATCTCCACCTACAACAGAGAAAATGGACAGAATAATATTTCTTTTCCCCCTGTAATATTGACACAGGACTGAATATGTAGCTAACTATGTAGCTCTCCAAAATCAATTATGATTATACTCTTCTGCCAAATACCTTAAAAGACTAATGATGTTGAATAGAACAAATGAACAAAAATTTTAAATATATATACATACAAACAAAAGCTTTGGTGGATATTGTTAAATATATTCAAATCACAATTTTGTAGCCAATGACTCATGTATAAATCCATTTAAAAATATGCATGATACCAAGCACGGTGACATACGCCTGTAATTTCAGCATTCAAGAGACTAATGCTGGAAGATTGCTGTGAATTTGAGGCCAGCCTCGGGTACACAGTAAGTTCAAAGCCAGCCTGAGTTTCTTAACGAGACCTTGTCTATAATAAATGCATTTAATATGCTCAGCGAGTAGATGATATGTTAGGCAAAAAGGAATGATTAAAGAGAGAGAAAATATCTGCCTCTAAATAAATTATATTATAGTGATAGTATTTATTAAATGAATAAATATGTTTTAAAATTATAATAGGCACTTAGCATGGAAGGAGTAGTATATAACAAATCGTTAGCGATCAAAGTAGTCAGCAGGTTCCCTGAGGAAATCATATTTCAACTAAGCCCACAAGTGAGGAATCCACATACAGCAGGTGAGCAGTAGTACAGTAGGTTCAGTGCTCTGGAGACTACGGGAAAGGCCAGCAGGGTAGAGAATCAAAAGAGAGAATGGTCAATAAGATGGGAATTTGGTCACGGGCAGTCTTAGAAGTCATGTTAAAGGTTATTTTTTCTTCTGAAAGCAACAGTACAATATGATCTGATATTTATTGATTTTCATGTACTCGGTGTCTGTTCTTTGAAATTCTAGCAAACGCCCGGGTTTGCATTTAGAAATAAATCGCTCTTTTTAGTTCCAAGGCTCCCGAGTCCCATCCTGAAGAGTTTGCTAGGAGGAGGCACAGTCTGAGCCCTGATGAATCAGCAGTAGCTGGCAGACTTCAACCTTTGGCTTAGACCCACGGAAGGAAGACGTTTTTAATTTCTTACGATTTCATCTGAAAGGAATATGCTTGTCCCTCTAAAGCTACCTTATTTTTGTAAATAGGTCAGTAAATCTCACTAACAAAGAGCAAATAATTGGAAAATAAGTTTGTCTTGACAGAGTTGTTAACTAACACTATAACTGATCCTTAATTATTTTTGAATAAGGCAATCCACTGTCGCAAAGAGTTAAAATGTTGATTCAAGCACACAACTGACCTATTCTCTATAAAAAATATCATCAATGAGCCGGGGATTTAGCTCAGCGGTCCCAGCACCTGTCTTGCAAGGACAAGGACCTGGGTTGGATCCCGGGTAACCACATACCATATAGGGCATGGAGACTCACCCCAGCAGCAACCAGTACCACATACCACAGTGCCGGGCTTGGTGGCTCACGCCTGTAATCCCAGCACTCGGGAGGCAGAGTCAGGATGATCGCTGTGACATGAGTTTGAGGCTGAGCTCAGGGCCAGCCTGAACCACAAAGCAAGACCCTATCTCAAAAAAAAAAAAAAAAATCATCAATGCTTCTTCTACATATGGTTTTTGAGATTATAAATATCCTAACAAATAGGTCTGTATATATTCTCATAAGCATCATATTGTGAGGTGAAATGGGAGCAGGTAGTAGCAAGTAAATAAGTAACTTCAAAACAGTAATTTTGAACTGAATAAATTAACATTCACAACAAATACAGATGCTATGTGAGAAAGAATGATAATGCATAAAGTATATGATTAAGTATACAACGTAAAATTATTAAAGATTAAAAATCATAAAATTAGAATCGTCCTGAGGCTGCCTTGTACTTGGAATCCCTCCCTAACGCACTGCAGTTTAATGTGGCACATAGACTAGAAACCAAAAACAGAAAGACATCTAGCTTTACATTTGACCTGATAGCTGAGTCTCGCTGCACCTCAATTGCTGGTTTAGCCAAGAATCACAAGGTATATACTTAACAGATTCATATCACAGTGACATTGTGTGTACCCATGTTCAGCTCATAACAGCTCAGCTTGTGATAGCTAACTCTTGGAAACAACTCAAATGTCCATCAACTGGAGACTGGATAAAAAAGTTGCAGTTCTTCTACAGAATGGAGTATTACACTGCTGTAAAAAATGATAAGATGGAATCATTTATACTTAAATGGATGTACCTTGAGAACATCTTCATAAGTGAAATAAATAGGTCACTAATGTGTAAATATTGTATCTTTTCTCTGGTATGAGAAAATGAAAATGTAAATGAGTTCTAGAATATATGTTATATATTATGAAATAGAAAATACTCAAAGTGAAATGGGGTGAAGGGGTAAATAACAAGGGGAAAATAATGAGATTATAACAAAAAAGAAAAGAAACAAAGCTTATGTATATAGAAGTGGGGTGGTAGAGTGGAAGCAGTTATGGGAAAAAATTAAATTGTAGGATACACTGATAGAAATTCTCATTGTTGAGTGCAATTATGATGTGTATATGTTATGTACCAATGAAGAGTTCAATTTAAAAAACAAATACAAAAAAAAAAAAGAACCACAACAGCCAATCGTAAAGACCTTGTTTAAATACGTTATATCATAATTTGAAAATTATTGCACAATATCTATACTTCTGTTTTATGTTCAGAAGTCTTACTAACCTACTACAGAGTGGAACTCTCTAAACTTTTTCTGTTCCTGAATTGTGTCTGGTTCATTAATTTTCTTGCTTTCAATTAAACACTATACATTTAAGAGATAATGTACAATATAATCTAGAAAATTCCTGATTTTCACTGTGCTCATTTGAAGCTACACAAAATTTAATTTATCTAACTCTGTACTGCACTGAGACCTTTAGTCCAAAAATTTTTAGACAAGAAATATAAATGCTTATCTTTTCTCTAGCATGAAAAATTGAAAGTGTAAATGAACACAAAATGTAGGAAGAAATTTTCAAAAGAGAAAAGAAAAGAGTGGGTAGGGGAGAGTAAAGAAGGAAAAGAAAAGAGTTTGATGGTTAAAAAAAGGAAACAAAGCTTATGTATGTAACAGAGGGGAGGGTTATAGAGAGGGCAGGGGAAAGGGGAAAATGAGAATCAAGATATGTCATGTACAGTTATAAATTCTCCATGATAAATGTAATCTTAATTATATACAAAATGTACCAACAAAATCAATATGAAAAAGTAACGTAGAAGTTTCTTTCATTCTTTGTTAACAGCTTTGTTCTATCATATTTGCGTTGGACATTGAGCTGGATTTTGCACACATGTACAAAAAGTGTAAAGTTTAATAATAATGAAACCTTTTGTAAATGCAGGGCTGGAGAGATCCAAGAAAGGGGACTGATTGGGAATTTTACGACAGAGGAAGGAGCTAAATGAGATTTTCTGCCTGGACCTAGATTTGCATGATTTGAATTTCTTGCACAAAGGAGAAGAGGGAAAACCTAGACCTTCTTATCAGCTTTCCCAGGAGTGAACAGAATGGAAGGAGAAAGTGCTGTGGCTTGAGAGCTGCCAGCAAGCATCAAAAAAGGATTGGAAGTCGTCCTGACAGCTATCAAAAGCACTGACAAATAATTTTCTGCAAGGCCTGTGTTAAATTTCAAAAGAGTTAATATTATTGTTGAGTTATTATTGTTAACATTGTTATTATTATTGTTGTTATTATTATTGTTAATATTATTATTAAAATTATTATTGTTAAGAGTTAATATTAAAACTGAGTTAATTTCTCAGTTAAAGCTGAGAAATTGAATGGTCCCTACGAGCCCAGGCTCTTGCACTGGAAATTCCATCTACTGACCGAAGTCAAATCCAGAGGGTAGGAATTTTCAAGGCACCTTTTCAGCAAAGGAGACTTATAGGAACAGTCTTTTTCTAAGGCAGAAATTTAAATTGATGAAAATTTATTTGCAGTCCTTGAGTACATTTAAAATTTGGGAAGTCGGCTAAAGGAGGATAAATAACTGTCTTATATTAATTATTTATTCATTATAATAAATATAGATGTTCTGAAGAAAGGGTTCCACAACTCGATTTGCCTGACTTAATTTTGGAGAATGGTTAAAACTCACTAGTAATTTCTTCTAGAGGAGACTTGTCCAAAATTTTAGAAAACATGACTTTTGGAATTAGAAATTCCTCCAAAATTATGACAGAAATCTTTGAAGGGAAAAACAGCAGTGACAGAAAGAAATGTTTGGAAAAGAGCAACAGAAAGCACAGTTATACCAGGTCATGTTAAAATAGAAGTTTAGATTTAAGTAATTGTTTTCATTTTCCTCTATGTACATATTTTAAACATATATATAGATAGATAGATAGATAGATATATTTATTAAATTTATAAAATATGACTTTCTATTTGGTATTTCATAGACATATAAAATATTTTTATTGTACCCATCACCTTCCACAAAGTTTAAACTTCTGGGAAGAATGGTCTCAACACTAACTAAGTTGCCTTGAATGGTACAGCATAGTGTATAACCTCACAGAAGAAGAAATCCATCCTCAGGTTTCTGCAGGGAACACAGTAATGACAGCGGCCACTGTGGAGGACCTCACTCCATCACTTCCTCAGTATTCAGGTCCTCTCCTCCAGTTTGAACGATTTCCAAATCCAAGTAAAGTTGGTTCCTGGCAGATGATGTGGAAAAAGCCTAACAAGTGATTTTGTCTCACTGGACACCAATATTTATTCAGTGATACCGACTTTTCAGACTATTGTGAATTCTGATTCATAGAGGTTTCTCTTGCTGTTGGCAGAATGTCAAGCAAGTATCGGAGCTGCAGTTGCTGCGTGCATCTAGGTGCTTTGAGAAGCCACTATGAAAACAAAAACCCTTATCTCAGAGGCCATTGCATCCACCAGATACTGAAAACACTGATCACACTCTTTACTGAGATGAACTAGTAACACCTTAATCAGGTGAGGCAGTGTGAGTTGTCAGCAGATTACTTACAATCAGAGGTGTCCCCTTCAGAAATAGAATTGACCACATCACACTGTGAGAGTGGCTAAAATATTGGAAGGCTGAGTTGAAAAAAAAAAAAAAAGCAGAATAAGAAGGAGAAATGAAGAAGTGGTTTAACTTCCTGCAGCTTTCAGAGAACAGAACCTGGCTTTTCATAAGTTAGATAAAAGCACAGATGGAAGAAGAATACTTCCAGCCTCTACCTAAGCAATCCCTGTCTAGGGTGGCTAGCTAGTTATACTCCTTACTAAGATAGGGTTAGCTGGAGATGTAGAGGACTGAAAGCTTTGCTTTTTCAATATAAATACAAAGTCACCTGTCAGCAACACACAGCAAGAGGAAAAAAACTACATATTTAACATATATAATGTAGAGTTTCCACTGATTTTTTTTATCTTTATTGGTACATTAAATATACACATCATGATTGCACTCCATAATGGGGATTTGTACCAGTATAAGACACAACTTAATTCTCATTTTTTCCCATAGCCCTACCCACCCTACCACCCCCCCATATATATAAAATTTGTTTCCTTACTTTTTTGTTACAATCTCAACATTGTCCCCTTTCACCTTATTT
>PVIR01015183.1:0-14751 GCA_004026965.1 Petromus typicus
TTGGAGCAGCACAAACTCACAGTCACAGACCTCTCAACAGGGGAAGTGTCAAAAATTGCTGATTGTGATATTTCTTTAAAAGCTGGCTTTTCTTCCTTTTTCTATTTTCAGGATTGGTGGAGAGTCCTTAGCAGTTGCCCAGAATACATATGCTGTGAGTTGGTTTAAAGGCAAAGAATTAAACCTGGTGTTTGGACTCCAGCTCAGCATGGCTAGAATTGTAAGTAGGGTGACAAAGCCAGTGAAGGCAAATAGGAAGCAACAGATGGAATTGCGTGGTTTCTCTTAGCTTGGGCACACTCAGATGTGATAAAATACTGATTTTGACATATTTCTCCAGAATGTATTGTTTGCATAATTTTAGGTAAGGTATTTCTTTTCTAATTTTAGATATTAAATAGTCTAAAATAGCAGAGTGAACATTGATTAGTTCAGAGAACCTGTGCACGGGTTGCCAGTTTCTTACCGTTTCGGCATGCGGGCTGTGAACACCCTCATTCCTGGGATGAGATGTGCACGCTGGTGGGGAGGCCCCTGTACTTCAGTGAACTTTAGGAATCTCAGCCTCACAGAGGTGAAACTCCTAAGAAGTAGCTTTTGCTGATTATAATTAATTTTGCCTCCTCTGCTGTGCAGTGAGAGGATACTGCTTATCTGAGGGCAGCTCTTCAGTTCTGGGTCAGGCGTCCACTGCCTGTGGCTGTCTGTGCCCTGTCATGTCCATTGTGGCCCCTCACCGTGCTGCTCGCACCTCTCTGGACTTAGCTCAGTCAGCCTAGAAATGACCCGGGGCTTTAGGTTTGGCTTGTTGAGGTTGCCCAGCAGACGACATTACTTTTTGTGAATGCATCCTATAAGATATTTTGACTGTCCCATTAGGTCTTTTCACATAGAGTCCTATAAAAGAGAATTTAAAAAATAACCTTGGCCTTTGGAAAAAAAGTCAAGCTTTCTGAGACTAATGACACAAAGATGTAACATATTCTTAAGAAGAAATCTGGTATAAAAATTTCTTAATGTACACTTTCACGTATAAGTATTTGTGTGGTTTGTACATGTAGGCTGTAATTTTTCAGTATTCCAACAATGGTTTAGTTTGACACTCTTGCTGTAAATCCACTTCTCTGATCATTTCCTTAGGAAAGTGACTAGAAATGGGAATTATTGGGTGAGTCAAAGGATTTGTTTCTGAGGGCTGTCGAGACGTGTTTCTGTCCCCACCTATGGAACATGAAAAGATCCTTTCTATTGGAGCGTTAGTATTAGAGATTCTCCTACATTTAAAAAAAAACATTACTTTAACAGGAAACATGTAAAAAGTATTTTGACTGGTAATTTTTGAAGTCGTATAGTTTTCCACCTTTTCTAAATTTTTGTACCAGGATATTCTGAGATGCTTCCTTTTGTGTCTTGTGCAAGTCCTGGTGTTTGTGCATTTTGTGGATCTAGTTGATAACTTTTGAAAGAAGAAAATAAAGATTAACTGATGAAGACTCATTCTCAGTGACTCCATTGTGGTTATCAGTGTTTACCAAATTCTTGTTTTATAATCCATTGCTCTGTATTCTGAGAAGCTCTGAATTCCTAGAGAGGAATTTTAAGGGTTTCTAGGATGGAAAGTATGAGTCCAGAGGTGACAGGGAGACGCAAGGAAGGGAGGGGAGTGAGCTCATACCCAGCACTCCTGCTGCTGCAGCAGGGCGCCTTTAGATCTGCTGTGTGTAGGGCTTGGGTAAGATGGTGTGAAGTGGAAGGATTATGCGATCTGAACGGTGAGAGCCATTCTGTTCCGGAAGATGGCTCAGCAAGTACTCTGGAAGTACTTGAGAGATGCTTGTTGAAACTCCATCACTCTGGGCTTGTTTCTGAGTGTCCACTAGAATGATCGCACGTGTTCGGCGTTTATCTTCCCATGGTTGTTCTGTTGCCTGAGCTGTGAGCTTGTTTGAGTTAGTCACTTGAACTGTTATAATGCTGACTTCAGGTCAGGCATTGGACTGCTCACTTTTCTTATTATTGACGTCTTAGCTAGGACTGGGGTTCTAGCATTCCTTGGATTTTCTTCTATAGTTGAATTTTAACCTTATTTCCATAGGCAGGTATTTACCAAGTACTTACTAAGCCAGGTCATGTTAGATGTTTAAGGTTTAAAAGATTATTAAGGCAGCATCCATGATTCTGAGGAGCTTATATTTGCAGTGATCTTGGAGAAAGTTTCCAGGAGGTCTTCATTTACCTTATTTTTCAGATGAATAATGTCATTAGCTATCATTCTGTAAAAATATCCATGTCTTATTTGCTCTGAGAATATTTTTGAGGGCAGGATTATTTCTCACCCTTCTTTAGCAGCTGCCCATGTCAATAGCATTGAGCACAGCTGGCATTTTCTCTTGCTTGGTTTCTTGGGCTTCAGGACAATCTAGTCTTTCTCTGACCTTTCTGTTCACTTCCTCTCTACCTGTTTTGGTGATCCCATCTCACTCTTCTCATCCTGTATATACGGGAGTGCCGGGAGTGCCGTCAGATGTGACCTTGGCTCCTGTATTTTTTGCGTACTCACAGCTTTGGCCATCTTACTGGTTTTGAAGTTTTAAACAGCAATGCCTTGCTCCTAAGTCCATGTTGCTTGTCTGGCCCTTTCCCTTGAATATCACACCCAGATAGGCCACTACCTACATGAAATTTCTACTTGTTTGACTCATACATAGGTGTAGAAAACCAATCGTATCCCAAAGCCAGCTCTTCATATTCTACCAAGTCTCCCTTTGACCAGGCTTGAAATCTCTGCTGTAGTTTTTTTTTTTTTTTTCCTTTCTTTTTTTTTTTTTTTTTTTTTTTTTTTTTTTTTTTTTTTTTGAAACCGGGTCTTGCTTTGTAGTTCAGACTGGTCCTGAACTTATGATGTAGACCAGGCTAGTCTCGAATTTGCAGTTCTCCTGCTTTTACCTCCAGAGTACTGGAATTAGAGGCATGAGCCATCATGCTTGGCAATGTGGTATGTGGTACTAGGGATTGAACTCAGCACCTTTAGCTTGCCAGGCAGATGCCAGGATCACTGAGCTAACCTCCTGGCCTATATAGAGTTTTCTTATCCTCAGTTAAGGGTAGCTTTTTTTTTTAACCACTGTTCAGGGAAAGACTTGGGTTTTATCCTGAGCTCCACCTCCTTCCCCATTCCCACACAGTAGGTCCTGTTAATAGTTCTGTCAGAATATGTCAGTGTCTAAGCATGTTTAACTATGTCTGCTGCTAACCACCCTGGTCCAGACCTGTCATCTCCCTGCTGGTTTATTGCTAGAGCTCCCCAGTGGCGCCCTTGCTTCTCCTCTGCCCATTTGTCGCCCTGTTGAATATTTAGCTGGACTGAGGCTGTCAAAGTGTACTTGAATTGGGCCACTTGCCCGCTCAAACCCCACTGAGCTCTCACACGGAAAAGAAGCCAGAAATCCTAAGTGTCCCCTGTGGCTCCCCTCCTGACCAGTCTCTCTGGGACCTCTTCTCTTTCCCTGTCTTCATGGATCAGTTGCAGTCTCTGGCCTCCGCCGCCCTCTGACATCTGCGCAGGCAGCCCACAGGCCCATGTCTGGGCTGCTGTCCTGCCTGTGCCTCATCCCTAGGCATCCTTCCAGCTCCCTTCCGGCAAGTTTCACTCC
Organism: Petromus typicus; assembly: GCA_004026965.1. Classification (NCBI taxonomy): domain Eukaryota; kingdom Metazoa; phylum Chordata; class Mammalia; order Rodentia; family Petromuridae; genus Petromus; species Petromus typicus. Next base: position 3,654 of record PVIR01015183.1, read on the forward strand.
CAAGTCATATTCTTTTTTTTTTAAATTTATTTATTTATTTATTTTTTTGAGACAGGGTCTTGCTTTGTGGTTCAGTCTGGCCCTGAACTCAGCCTCCAACTCACATCACAGCAATCCTCCTGCCTCTGCCTCCCGAGTGCTGGGATGACAGACGTGAGCCACCATGCCTGGCAGTGTGGTATGTGGTACTGGTTGCTGCTGGGCGTGAGTCTCCATGCCCAGTATGGTATGTGGTTACCGGGGATCGAACCCGGGTCCTTGCGCTTGCAAGACAGGCGCCGGAACCACTGAGCTAACTCCCCGGCCCCCAAGTCATATTCTTAATGAGGCCTCCTCTCCCAATTTTACATTCTTTTACTTCGCCTTTCTACTATGTCTTTCCTTAGTTTTGTAAGCATTAGTCACTGTTTCATGTATTGTATATCAGTTTTATCCCATGAAAATATGGTAAACTTTGTAAAACTTAGATATTTTTTCATTTGTTTTTTTATTACATTTTCAACACCCGAAATAGTGACTGACTAACGATAGAAGAATTACTGAGTGTAGGAAGATACTATCTACTGTGGTCTTCACTGTTTATGTAGAGACTTTCAAAGGAAGATTAAAAAAAAAAAATTCAGACAAGTACTAGAAAAAGTGTGCTTTTTTGAATTCATGGTATATTTTTGTTTTAGGAACTCTGAATTTTATAATTTGTGTTTCATATTTGCTTTCATTGATTTGTTTTTTGGATAGCATTTTCTAATAAGTTGGCATTTTTTAGGTACTAATCTTACCTATAGCGTTATCTTAATATGTAAGATTTTTTTCCTTATATTTAAAAAAAATTATACTGTTTAGTTTGGATCCTAATTATTCTTTTTTTCCCTAGGATATTATGAATTCATTTTTTAAAAACAAATAATTGAAAATTATTGATTTTTTTTTTATCATTAGGGAAGTACAGTGAACATGAACCTCATGGGATGGCTGTATTCTAGGATTGAAGCTTCTTTGCGTTCTGCTGGCCCCAAAACCCTTGGGGCCACGCTGTTGATTGGTGAGTGACACCTCCCATCCCAGATCTGGTCTCCTCTGAAAGCTTGTCATATTCTCTGGCAGAGAGGAGGGGAGAGCCCAGGAATTGTTGTCATAGCACTTTGGTTATGGCTTTGCTGGGTCTTTTTACCAAGAAATGATTGTTTATGTATTTGTTGGTATTTTAACTTCCGCTTTCTTAAAACGGAGGATGTTATTCTTCCTTGTCACTTCAGTGTTATCATTTGTATGTTAACAATACATATTCAGTGAGGTAACACATCTAAAACTCAGGACAATCAGGGAATTTATTCCTTTTAGGTTTTTTTTTTTTTTTTTTTTTGAGATAGAGTCTCGCTTTGTAGTTCAGGCTGGCCTTGAACTCACTATGTAGCCCAGGCTAACCTTGAACTCATAGCAGTCCTCCTGCCTCTGCTTCCTGGGTGCTGTGATTATAGGCATGAATCGCCACACCCAGCACTGTGGCATGTGGTTACGGGGAATCAAACTTGGGACCTTCCACTTGCAAGGCAGATGATACCAGAACCAGTGAGCCAAATTCCCAGCCCTCCTTTTAAGATTTTAATAATCTATAGCAGAAAGAACTATTCCCTCTTAATCAAAGTCAGTTGGTAGAGAGCTTATCTTGCACAGAAATCATAGGGGACATGAAGTGGGTGAAGATTGACTGAGCTGGAAGTTATGAACGTTGGGTTCTACTGCTGTCTCAGACTAGTTTTGCATCTTGGATGAGGAAGCTAACCTTTGTCTCAGTTTTCTTTTCTGGAAAATTTTGGGTGTTTGACCAACATTGTGTAAATCCTTTATGCCCCTAAATTCTCTTCAACAAGGCTCCACAGCACTGGTTGCTGGATAGGTCATTGAATAGTATGTGAAGTTCTCTGGATTTACCTCTCATACCTTTGCTCAGCAGTGGGTTTGTCTACCTTGTAATGTGTGTGTGGCTTCGTACCTGGGCCCCAGAGAGATAGATCTTTTATAATTTCTTGGCATACTCTGCCAGCTAAAAAGAGGACTTAGGTGAGGTAATCTAATAGGCAAACATAACCCAAACTCTCCCTCTCAATTCCACTGCTTTAATTAAAACTTTGTTATTCTAAATACTCTGCAGAATTCCATCTAGTTTCTGCCATCGAGGGGAATTTTCAGGTTTAAAGGCTTTTAGATTCATCAACATGTCAAAGCCTCTCATTTTATACATGGGAATTGAGCCCCAGAGAGAGGTTATATTCTGTGTGCAAGATCATTGAGGTTGTTAGTGTCACCAGTAGAACCCACCACTGTATGTTAGCCAGTTAGAGATAAAGCAGTTCATGTTTTAGTTTGCATTGTGCTTTACAAGACTAGCTGTTAAGAGTCTTTTTAATCTCCAACTTTGTATTGGGAAATAATGTAATAATAGAAACTATTTCCTGAGAATATGCCCTGTGCTGTTCCTTTCTTGGTAATTGTCAGATTTCCTTGTTCGTATCTTTTGGATGCCCTCCCTTCAGCTGTTTTTTTTCTGCAGCTTGGTAATATGTTGCCTTTCGGAGACCTCTAATCTGGTTTTGTTTAAAACATCTCTTTTGTTTAGGGGGTGTAACCTGTATCCTTTCTCTAATATGTGCGTTGGCTCTTGCTTATTTGGATCGGAGAGCAGAGAGAATTCTTCATAGAGAACAAGGAAAAACAGGTGAGTCTAGATGAAAGAGGAGTGAGATTTGAGGAATTGTGGGCTCCTAAAGAGAATTTATGAGTTCCTAATGCTGTATCATAAACACAATGGGTCTAAATACCCATGTTATTTTAATACCTATTTTAAATTTTCAAGTCTATTTCCACTTAAGTTTATGGATGCATTTTTCCTCTTTAAATTTTTGACAGAATTTACATTGTCAATTTTACTTTTATATTTGCAAAATAATTATTGTTTGCAGAAGGGAGTGGGAAGTTCAATGCCAATTTTAGCTTCTGATTTTTCTTATACGTCTTTTAAGTTATCCCAGAGAAGATATTTTTGTCATTCTGTAGAAGAGTATTTTTAAAAACTGAATTGGACTGGCCAGTCACATGATTAAGAAAACCATTAATATAGATGAAGCTCCTTAGATAAGTGAAATTATGCTGATAATGTCTTCCCTTTTTCCTACAAGGTGAAGTTATTAAATTAACGGATATAAAGGACTTCTCCTTACCCCTCTGGCTGATATTTATCATCTGTGTTGGCTATTATGTTGTGGTGTTCCCTTTTATTGGACTTGGGAAGTAAGTGTTTTCTAGCATTCTGCTTTTCTTGGCTCAGGAATAATGAGAACTCAGTCACATAAATAGTAGAGTTTTTTTAAGTAGTAAATCTCTCTTGTCCGGTTATAGTTTATATTTACACAGGAGTTATTTTATATACTGGCATGCAATAGATTATTTTTAGCTTCAGGTTTAGTATTGCTTTGACTCTTTTATTCTTTGAAAAAATGATTAGTAAGAGTTTTTTATTCAAAGTGGATTCTGACTGGTATTCTTTTTTTGCTTTTTGTTCTGTTGTTGGGAGGCTTCTCGCTGCAAGTGGAAGCCGTCTGTCTTTGCACTGTGACTGGTTCCATCTCCATTTGAAAACGGGGACCGTAGTTCTTTCAGAATTAGGGCTCCAGGCAGATTCTTTGCTTTCTCTTCTTCTTCTTCTCCTTTATCATTAACAGTGGTTTAAAAAGAGCAACATGCAATTGCAAGTATATTCATGGGGATGTAACTGCATAATCTTTAAATTTATGCTGTTTTTTTATGTAATTTGAGACAAGAATTGTATTTATTATTTAGCAAAGAGCCTTTCTAGCACTGCTTTCACAACATAGGCAGCCTCAATTCCTTGCAGTGGTAAATTTGGCTCTCTGAAAAATTGTGTGTGTTGTTTATATGAAAAAGGGAGAAGTAGCCATTATGTTTTAGTCAGTGAGATATTTATATAAATCATTAAGCTTTAGTAGATTGCTTGAATATCAAGGGGAAAAAATGGTGTCAAATAAAGTTTATTGAACTCATTAGTTTTATTCATTTTAGTTGGCGTTTACTTTTTAAAAATAGTATTTTTTTATAATGTATTCACTTCTCTTTTTTAATTTTAGAGTTTTCTTTACAGAGAAATTTGGATTTTCTTCCCAGGCAGCAAGTGCAATTAACAGGTATTCCCTTAATTCTGCAAATTCTTACTGCATGTGAAATATGAGACTTTATAAGTTCGTGTTGTAAGAGACGAGAAAGATGTGTTTGAGCCTAGTTTTCACTTCCAGTGTGAAACTAAGACTGTATATATAGTATGAGACTGAATCTTGACCGTTCACCTTTTCATTAATGGAAAACTAGAAGTCCTAGAATACTTTTTATACTTTATTTTCTGATTATTTAGAAGAATGTTTAATTAAGTCAGAGTTTGCTTTGCTTAATGTTTTTAGGAACTTGCTTGATATTTATTGTTAGCTGCATGGCATTTTATTAATTGGCGTACGTATTCTCTGGGCAGTGTTGTATACCTCATATCAGCTCCCATGTCCCCAATATTTGGGCTCTTGGTGGATAAAACAGGGAAGAACATCATCTGGGTTCTGTGTGCAGTAACCACCACCCTCGTGGCCCACATGATGCTGGCCTTCACCATGTGGAACCCTTGGATCGCTATGGTAATGTCTGTCTTGACACCTGAGGGCTCAGGACCTCAGTGAGGACTCTGTCCAGTGCTTTAGCAGGAGGCATGGTCATTACATTCAGATGGCAGCGCTTTGACAGTGAGGAAATAGTGACTTGACTTCAATTTCTGCAAAAAGTTATGATAAATTATTAATCCATACGGTTTCTTTAATTTCATTTGGCCTATTTTTAGGACAATCTTGGTGCTAAAGTAGAATTTGAAGTAAAAGAGCCTTATGGAAGCTGGGATGCTAATCACTTCCATTATTTTTCTAAAATTCATTAAAAAGTCTTTCCATCAAAAGTGGCAAAAAAATTGGCCCAATATCTATCTGCTTGTCTTTGAGTCTTAGTAGGTTAAAAATTTACCAAGTCTTTTATTGTTCTTTAAAGTGTCGTCTTTAAGACCATAAGCTTAAGTACTGTCCTCTTTACCTATCAATAAAAGAACACCATGAGGACTGTTTGTGCACCTGGAGGACTGCTCTTCAGGGATAGTCCACGTCCCTGCGTTGAAGTCCTGCAGCAGAGGCCTTGCATAGTTAACACTGTGATAGACATGTGGAGTTTTTCCAGGACTTCCTGTACAACTTCATCAGTAACACAGATGTGTCTGTTTTCTTTGCCAGTGTTTGGCATGGACATTCTTCTAATATTTGCTTGTCTGATAGCTGTCGGTGATACTCCGACTTAAATCATCACAGTTTTGTTTTTATTTGAAAACATGCCACTATGGGATGCTGTCTGACAACTCGTAGCTGTGGTCACGGGTTCTCTGTTCTGCTCTCCAGTTGAGTTGATGGCCCAGAGGCAACAGATAGACTGTTGGCATAATATTTCCCTGATTGCTTCATTGAATATCCTAGTAAGGAATGAAAATTGGCTTTTTCAAAACACTCAGAAGAACTTTTTACAAAGTAACTTTTACTTGCTTAATCTCTGCCTGCATCCTGGGCCTAAGCCTATTAAATAGATGTATGATGTGACATGATGCTGAATAGAAGTGTATTAGACATGAAGCCTTGACATTAAAAGGAGGCTTAATAGAGAGGCCAAGACTTTTTTTTGATACATTTTGAATATGAGTTTCAGTGTAATCACAATAAAATTTGTCTGAATTTTTAAATTTTAGTTAGTATGTTAATTTTATTACCCTGTATTGATTTGGTGATTCAGGGCACCTTTTGCTAACACAAGACTTTTTATTTCTGGCTTGCTGTCTGTAGTGTCTCCTGGGTCTCTCCTATTCATTGCTTGCCTGTGCATTGTGGCCAATGGTAGCATTTTTAGTTCCTGAACATCAGCTGGGAACTGCATATGGCTTGTAAGTACAGTATCTATATGGTGAATCACAAATCCTTTTCCAGTCTCCTGAATCTAGTCATCTTCAGGTGTCTGGGAGAGCTATGAACCTGGAGATGCCTGGAAAAGCCAGTTAATCTGTGTAAGGTACTGCTGTGGCAACACAAGCTCTTGGCCTCCCTGAAAGAGCTAGAGCTGGCTACTGTGCATGATGGAACTGCCGATGTTACTGTTCCCTGCCCATGTGCCGGAGGACTTCTCAGTGAGAACTTGAGTCCCTCTCTATCTCAGAAAGGCAGATAGGGGCAGCTGCATCTCTCGGTGGTGTCCACATTGCCTTCCTTTCATTCAAGATTAGGTTCTGAGTGCTGATTTCCCCTACCTTCTAGCACACTATGTAGGAGAGAAATAGTCGTAGGATAAGAAATAAAACCTATCAAGCCATCTCTGGTTAAAATATCTGTTAACACTAGTAAAGATACTAGTGTGTATGGCAAAGTTAGTTTGTATATGAAGACTTGAAAAATGAAATGTGCTTATGTGTTTCTTAAATTGCAGCATGCAGTCCATTCAGAACCTTGGGTTGGCGATCATTTCCATTATTGCGGGCATGATACTGGATACTCGGGGATACTTGTTTTTAGAAGTTTTCTTCATTGCCTGTGTTTCCGGTGAGCGTGAGACATAGCAGCATTTAGTTTCTTTTGGCATAGCATGATGTTCTCATTTTTACCATTAGGTTAGTGTTGTCATTGTCCTTTCTTTACCTCCATGACATATCCCTAAGACATACTTGCTCAGATTTGCCTAATTCTCAGTCTATGCATCAGACTTTTACAGCTGGTCAGGTCACTTAAAATGCAAATATTTTTGCAGATTTGTATTTGCAAAGACAGCAGTAGGATCAGCTTTATGCTGTGTTTTAAATTTTTATGCTTTTAAGAAAATTTCCCCTCTGAAGTAGGATAATTTTGAGGGTCCTGAGTATGTTCCTAGTGTGAACGTGTGGAGAGCGGTGTGAGTTAGGTGTGATTGCTCATGGTTTATTCATTGCTCTTATTTTTAGTCTGTTTAGTCTTAATTTTTACCTATGCATTGGCTAAAAATAGGAAGCACTAGGAAACTGTTAAAAAACTAAAAGATAAATCAGTATTTTTCCATAGAGAATCTTTACCATACACCTAAATTGTGTCTATCTGAAAATATATTCTCCTATAATATATCAAAATTATCTTTTATACTTCACTAACATTTAAAATAACCAACTTTGTTGATAATTTTCACAAGTTTTGTTTCCGTTTGGAAGGAGTAGACTATCCTTGAGTGTGGTATTTGCAGGTCATTACCTATGATTATGCTTGAACTGATTTTAATATTTCATAGTTTTAGAAATAAGCACATCAGGTTTAGAAAATAATCTGTTTTTAAAAGGGAAGTCATTTAAGAATTCAGAACATTAGTGCACGAAATGTTTTTGTGTATTTTTGATGAAACATGAAGTAGATTAGCACATATTTGTGTCAAGCACAACACTGTGCCATTTAAAAAAATTTTTTTTTTGCCAGATTGAAATAAATAGTGTGCCTCACTTGGGAAGGGAAAAAGCCAGGCACTAAGATTAGAGGTCTTTACTGCCTGTGAGGTGATGGGAATCCAGTGCCTAGGTTTTAGGATTTGGTTTTTTGTTTGTACAATAGACATGGTATTTTTAGAATTAAAATCCCCAAAGGACTACTATTTGGGACTTTGTGAAATAATAAGTTCCAGTCTAGGGGCCAGTATGAGTTTGGGGAAGTACTTGGAAGGACCAGCACTTGGGAGGGAGAGAGGTGCGGCATGGCCAGGGCCGTTGCTCCCTTACCTGTAACCTGTAGGAGTCTCAGCCTCTGTTTCGGACCCTGCAGTCCCTGAGCGGAGTAGCAGCTATTTACCTCGGAGAAAAGGGCTATAACTTATTTCTAGTTTTTTGGAAACAAAATAATGTGAATAGAATTATGTTTAATTGCCAGTTAATAAAGATTTGTTTTTTATCTAAACTTCATTTTGTAATTATGGTAATATAGGAATCATTGAGAAGAAATATGTGTTTTTTAAAAGCCTTTTTTTTTTTTTAATTCCTAGTGGCACTTTTATGTGTGGTCTTACTTTATTTGGTGAATGGTGCCCGGGGTAAGTTGTGCTGTTTTCCTGTCAAGCTCCGTTTTGTTGTTCTCTGCAGGGCTCTCTGAGTGTGAGTGAGTGTCTTAGTTATGCAGTTCATGGAGTAGGCACCTACTGCCCTAACCCATCTGGCCTGACGCAGCAGCTTCCAGCATCGAACAGGGCTCTGTACTGCATGTAGCTGTCTTCAGTGTTCTTAGTTTTGTTCTTTTTAAAGCCTTAAGATCCCTAAGATGCTGCCAAAGCACCTAGCACCTTCTAAGGCTTTATTAAAGAGTATTATATTAAGTTAAATTACATAACTGTGGTAGACATAGCATATTTAGGGTTTAAATATTTATAAAAGGCATTTATAAAATTTATAAAAGGCAGTTAGAGGCATTTTTCTGGCCATATCTGAAACTTGGGATTTCTTACAGTTCATGTGTGCTCTAGGCTCTAACCTCCATGAATTTTAGGGGTCCACTGTACAATATTCTAGTTAACAAAACTTGAAGCAATATGTAATTCCAAACTTAACTAAAATTGAGTGATTATTTATATCACATAGGAATTCTCTCTCATAGCTTTTTCTGTTCCTTAAAAAAGATACATCTGTGCAAATGTTTGTATGTGGTTAAATTTTGCTTAACATTATGATCAAAAGACTGCTTTTGTGTTTTAGGTGGGAACCTAAATTATTCTACAAGACAAAGGGAGGAAATGAAGCTTTCTCATACTGAGTAGGTATTAAGGGAAAATTGTCTTTGTTTTGAAAATCATAAATGTTACTGTTTTAAGTTACTGGGTTTGGGTTTTCAAGATCAATCGAGTGAGTTTGGAACTATTATGAAAAAAGCCTTATTTCGTAAAGTTTAAGGAGATGAATATCGAGACCTGAAATGTAAGAATAAAAATGAATTGAGCTTCAATTGCCTTTCAAGACAGAAATTTACCATCTGTGGTAGGGATAGCCTCTTATCTGAGTTCCTTTGTTGGACTCACCCATTCTCTCAAATAGTTTTCCTTTGTTTAGTAATCAAGGTAATAGTCTTACTTATTATATTTATTATGTCAGTAAATTGGAACTGATGTAAATGTCCCAAAAGTAGGGAAATAGTTAAATATATTCTGACACATCCATATAATGAGTTGTCAAAATAATGTTTTAGAAGAATTTTTAATGTCACATACAGTTAATATGCCATATATTAAGTAAGCAAAAGATAAAAATGAAATGCAGTCTCTAAATTTATTCAAAACATATGTAGGCATGTATATGTATCTGATAGCTACTTCCTGTGGTATGGTCAGAATATACACTGAATGTTTAAATTAAACAAAAGTTTTTAAGAGTGGGAAGAGTTTATCAAGAGAAAATTTCTAAGACAGAAATGAGTCTGGAGAGTGGGTTGCCCCTAAACAAAAGTTTATTACAGTGAAAGACATATTGCTGTTAATCTCCCTCGGAACACAACTCCTTCCTTTGAACACACCCCATCATTCCTGCCACTTCCTGAAGCAGTTTCGCAAGTTCTCTTTCATGGCTTTATGAGGTGCAATCAGAAGTACGGTGAATGCTGCTGCTGCACAGCGTTCAGTGGAAATGCAGGCCCATAAGAACATGATGAGGTATCCTCAGCCTGTAGTCACTACTGCGGGCACCATGTGACTTCTGACTCTCCGTCAGTGTCACAGTGACCATGAATTGACTCAGGACATTAAGGCAGCCTTGCTGGTCTAACCATAGACACAGAAGACTTCCAGAACTGCTTCAGAAAATGACAAGAACAGTGGAACAAGTGTGTTTTAGGTGAGGGAGTGGTACTTTGAGGTGGATTAATGGCAATGTATTTTTTACTGTAATTTGAATACTCACCATATATTTCAGTCATATGTTATGTATTATACAAGATAGTGAAAGTAGTAACACTCAAGTGTAGTTTCTTTGAATGGCAGAGTTACAAAGATTGGGTTGGTTTTGGTTATTTTCCCCATAGTTTCCAAATTTTCTACTTTAATCTGTTACTTTTACAATCAAGAAGAATTTTTCAAATTATCCAGAAAACTATTTAATTTATAGTATTTCACCTTACACATCCTAAAATGTCTGTTTTCATTTTGTGAACTGGATGAGGCTTCATGCTTTTATTTTCCTCTTTTTCATAATTTGTTGCTTTATGTTTTGCAGATGAAAAGTTTAAATGACTGTCACGAGAAAAGAAAGTACACATCATTGATTTGAAAAGCTCCATATATTTTTTTAATTTAGAATTTAGTCATAAGGAAAAATAATGAATGCAAAGTGATATTTATATTTCAGATGTACCTGTTTTAAAGTATGAGGACTGTTACAGTCTGTGTCTTTTGTATTGTATGCTGCTGAGAAGCTCCACTTTAGAATCGGTGAACTGACTGTGAACACTTCAGGCGATTGCTCTGGAACATCCAGGTGAATTTCTGGAGGGACAGTTAGATAAAATAAAAGAATAGATCTTGCATTGAGATAATTTGTAATAAGTATACTTTGGGGACTTGGTCTTTTGTCTTAAAAAACTAAGGGGCAGGAGGGTTATTTCAAAGGGAATAAATGAGGGCACTGCACTAGGGTCTTCCTTTGTGATGAAGAGAATGATAGGAATTTCCTTCACATTTGCCACGGACATACTGTGTGACAGGAGGGTACTGAGCAGTTGCTTTTTGGAGTTTCTCTCTAATGAGGACTTGAATCACCTGAGATGTAATTTTATAGTATAAACTTTTGTATTTTTCTTTTATGGACCAGTTAATAACTAAAAAATATTTTTAAATATGTGATGGTTGTGTATCTATGTGGATAAATAAATGCATTGTAAAATGAATATCTGATGTCTTCTAACTTTCAATTAAAAAAAATACTAAAGCACTCATTTTGGTTCATGTGAAAGATTATAACAAAACCTAAGTTGGAGTAGAG